>JACXGI010005500.1:0-46663 GCA_016801175.1 Esox masquinongy | reverse complement strand
GACTGAAATCCTGCAGCGCCCGCAAGGTCCCCCTGCTCAAGAAAGCACATGTACAGGCCCGTCTGAAGTTTGCCAATGAACATCTGAATGATTCAGAGGAGAACTGGGTGAAAGTGTTGTGGTCAGATGAGACCAAAATCAAGCTCTTTGGCATCAACTCAACTCGCCGTGTTTGGAGGAGGAGGAATGCTGCCTATGAACACCATCCCCACTGTCAAACATGGAGGTGGAAACATTATGCTTTGGGGGTGTTTTTCTGCTAAGGGGACAGGACAACTTCACCGCATCAAAGGGACGATGGACAGGGCCATGTACCGTCAAATCTTGGGTGAGAACCTCCTTCCCTCAGCCAGGGCATTGAAAATGGGTCATGGATGGGTATTCCAGCAATGACCCAAAACACACGGCCAAGGCAACAAAGGAGTGGCTCAGGAAGAAGCACATTAAGGTCCTGGAGTGGCCTAGCCAGTCTCCAGACCTTAATCCAATAGAAAATCTGTGAAGGGAGCTGAAGGTTCGACTTGCCAAACGTCAGCCTCGAAACCTTAATGACTTGGAGAAGATCTGCAAAGAGGAGTGGGACAAAATCCCTCCTGAGATATGTGCCAGCCTGGTGGCCAACTACAAGAAACATCTGACCTCTGTGATTGCCAACAAGGGTTTTGCCACCAAGTACTAAGTCATGTTTTGCAGAGGGATCGAATAATTATTTCACTCATTAAAATGCAAATCAAGTTTTTTTGACATGCGTTTTTCTGGATTTTGTTGTTGTTATTTTGTCTTTCACTGTTCAAAAAACCTACCATTAAAATTATAGACTGATCATTTCTTTTTCAGTGGGCAAATATACAAAATCAGTAGGGGATCAAATAATATTTTCCCTCACTGTACTAAGGCTATTTCTGACTGTATGTTACTGTATACTGTAACATACAGTATCTGACTGTATACTGTATATAAAATGTGTGCTATATGTTGGTCTAATTAAAATATTTGATTTGGTGGTTAAGAGGACACAAGTACAATACAATGTTTGAACAAATTTTAAATACTTTTAAATCTGTATTGTTACTGTATGCAGAAGTTATTATTTCCCCTTAGGGATGAAAATGCTCTGTCTGGTTGGATGGAAATGTTGCTGCACAGCCAGAGATGTTCAAAAGTCTTCAAGTCCAGGATCAGGCTGGGTGACTCAAGGACATTCCCAGACTCCGGAAGCCACTCTTGCATTGTCTTGGTTTGTTACTTAGGATCGTTGTCCTGTTAGAAGGTGAACCTTTGTCCCATTTTGAGGTCCTGAGTTCCCTGGAGCATGTTTTCATCAAGGATTTGTCTGTAATTTGCTCTATTCATGTGCCTTTTACAGAGGAGTCGCTTCCGTCAAGGCCTGATTGATGGTGTACTGCACCACCACTGATTGTTGTCCTTCTGGAAGGTTCTCGCATCGCCACACAGGAACTCTGGTGTTCTGTCAGAATGACCATTGGGTTCTTCTGCCCATGATTGCTCAGTTTGGCTGGGTGGCCAACTCTAGGAAACGTGTTGGTGGTTCCAAATTTCTTTCATTTAAGGATGATGAATGCCACTGTGTTCTTGGGGACTTTTTTGATACCATTCTCCAGATCTGTGACTCGACAAAATCCTGTCTTGGAGCTCTACAGACAATTCCTTCAACCTCATTGTTTGGTTATTGCTCTGACATACCGGTCAAGCATGGGAAATTATATAGACATTTATATAGACATTGTATATAAGGCAGCCATATAATTGTCTGTCAGAAAATTCCGGACTTTCTTACCTAAAAAACAATTGGAAAAACAATAGTTATCAAACTTGCTCTCAAGAATGGCTAGTTCTAGGTATATCAGAAGTATTTTCAGAGTTTAAACTGCTTTAGAATATAATACCCCACACTCATAGAATTGCATGCAGAGAAACTTTAAGCTTGACATTTTGGTGTCTGCAAAACATTAAATATCTGATCAACTAACGTTTTGTTGTTAATTGTGATTGTTTGAAATCAACTTTTTATTTAATTTTTCCATTTGCATTTGTTTTTTATATTGTAATGCAGGGCATGGCTGTAAAAGAGACTTAGGTCTTAATCGTTTTCTCAGTATATATAAAGGGAAATAATTTCAATAAATTGAAACGTCTAAAAAAACGTGTTTTTGCTTTGTCATGAAGTGTTGTGTTTATATTGATGGCACAAAATCTTTATTTTGTGGAGAAAAGTGAAGGAGTCGGAATATTTTCGAAGGCACTTTATGTTGCAGTGTAGCCCCTGGCAATTCTGTACCAGTCCATTTCCATTGGACAACATAACCAAGGCCACGGAGAAGCCGAAAGCAGTCAAAGCTGCATCATTACTTGTCAGGGAGCCAGCTGGGATCATAGCCAGGGTCAGTACAGTGGCTCCACACCCAGTTTGTTGAAATGAGGCGTCTGTATTCCCACAGCCAATGTCGCTGAGACTGGGTGCACCCCAAATGAAACCCTGTTCTTTACATAGTGCACTTCTTTCTGAGTGCAGAAAGTATTTAGGGAATATGATGTTATTGTTGGGACGCACAATGGAATTAAAGTCTCTCCACTTGTTTCCTCTCTCCACTTCACAGCCTGCAGCCAAAGCAGCCAGCCTCCTAGAAAATATTTATGGGGTTCTGTGTGTCGAGTCAGGAACTGTGTCGGTGGCTCTAGGCCGGTGCTGGAGGCTGGTATAACCTTCCAGTGGTAGACGATAATGTTGGGCATGGAGAGGAGTGTCTGTGTGCCTGTGTGTGTGTGAGGAGTATCATCAGTGTGTGTGTGTCTGTGTACGTACTTTGTGATTGTGCGTGTGTTTGAGTGTGCTTGTTTTGTGTGTCATTCTCAACCATTCTCACAGAGAAATCTCATCAGCAGCACTCTTCCTGTTAACTGAATCAGAAATGGAAAACATTTAAATGTGCTGGACAGATATTGCACTCTGATTCTTCTTTTGAACACTGAAAGAACAATCCTTTGGGGAACAATGGTGGATGCCTGAGACTGATGGGGAAGAGGCCAAATGTATTGACTTTTTACACCCTCTCGTAATGCATCTCATTTTCCCACAGTCTTTTGTTGAACACCTTCCTTCCCGACCATCATCAATCTCTCTATCCTCGATTCCTTGCTGCATGATGAAAGATGGCGGCCATTACCGATGTCAAGAAGTAAGAAAAAAAATAGCATATTATTCTCCTGAGAAATGTCAAATACAACTTCTTTATATAAACTCGCATTGATTTTTCTGGGCAGGGCACATCAGAATCACAATGATGTGCATCTATGTTCCGGATTTAGAACTTGCTACTGCTTAGATTCTATATTGTTTTTTTTGCCATGTGTTTAATATGGTATAATCGGACAGATATTAGATTTTGAAGATCAGGTATAATATACATTTATAGATATATAAAAAATATAGATTTTAGGGAATTTAATGCTTTTTCAGATAGTGAGACAGTGGGAAAGATAGAAGAGAGGTTTTTCCCAAATAGCAGTGGGCCAGAATCAAACCCCTGATGCAGCAGTATGTGTGCCCAAGAGGCATTTATAGTTTATATTTAAGTAAATTAGAAGATGCACTTATCCAGATCAACTCACAGTAGTGAGTGCAAACATTTTCGTACTGCCCCTCTGTGGGAATAAAACTCAAAATGCTGTTGTTTGCAAGCACCATGCTCTATAAAATAAGACACAAGGGGGTAACAGTCACAATTGAGCTTGCAGGTCCCTACCCTAGTTGCTAGAGTACAACATCATAACCCACCCCTCGCTGCGCGGAGACAATTTTGCTTTGCCTTCTGCTGGACCTCCGGGCACTGTCTGTGTGCTGCGAACAGGATTCAAACCCCTGGCTCCTATGAGTCCATTAATCTTATATATCATATAATTTACTATAAGCATCATTAAAAATATATAAATGTTGTGGACATTTTTTATGTAGATTACGTTAGGATATTTGTGGAACAGTTTTCAAATATCCTAACGTAATTTACATATAAAATTATGTTAGCTGATTGTCATGTTAAGTCTATGATAATGCATTTTTTTGTTTTACCTTTATTTTTACAGAGAATTAAATCTGAGACATAGGTCTCTTTTATAGTTGCACCCTGTATTAAATTAATAATAAAAAACATACAAATACAATGATATTAAATATCCACACATTAAGAAAAGCAATCAAGGTGAACAATAAAAAGGTAACTTATCAAACATTAAAGTTAGCTGACGGGCACCAGAACATCTAGCTTAAGGTTACTCTGCAAGACATTCCATGAGTGGGTGTCATAATATTCTAATGCCATCAGCTGCTGTTAATAATGCTACTGCTAACTACTTCTACTACTACTACTATTACAACATGTACTCACAAGCAGAGGCTTAAACTGCTCAGTATGGCTCTTGGTAGTGGGTACATCATTTGCCCTTATAAGCTGAAGTAGAGGAGATTAACAAACTGTGACTCATTACTTCCATATATACCAGCTTGTCTCTGTCTTGGTCTGGTTGGGCTCTGCTGTCTGGAGAGGTTGTGTTCCCCTGAGATCTGATGACATTTGACCCAGCGTTGATAATAGTCATTGATTGGCCAGTAATGCAGCGATTGCAGACCTTTAAGTTCCTTAACACCAGTAATGTAATTAACTTCCAAAATGCAATGGTCGGCAAATCCGTGCAATTTTCTGCTTTGCTTCTGACACCTATTGTATAATCACTGTAAGCTTACTGTAGTTGACCCTCCACCACACACACACATACACGCACGGACAACCCTTTTCCTTTTGGGTATTTAACTTCAGACCATGTTTACAGGCCTGATATTCATTATCAAGCTTCATTATCTAGCTTCCTTTACATAATCATTTACATTTTTACATTTCAGTCCTTTAGCTAAAGCTGTTATCTACTTACATTATCATTGCATACATGTAGAACCTACAGTACTTTATGCTATTTTTTGTTACTAAGGGAGAAGAGGAGATGAAGGAGCCAATTGGAAGCTGGGGAGGATTAGGTTGCAATGATGGTCAGGGCCCGAATGGAAATGTAGCCAGAACACCAGGGTTAACACACTTCTTATAACTGCCATGGGATCTTTAGTGACACCAGAGAGTCAGTTTCAGGTCCAATCCGAAATATGTCACCTGATTGCGGTCAATGTCCCCTTCCCTGTCCTGCAGAACTAAGATTTTATGTTTAGGAGAAGACGGCACTCCAACAACACTTCCAGCAGCATCTTGTTTCCCACCAGGACCTACCCTGATTAAATTCAGAGGCAGCTAATGGGGGCTAAAGGGGGCTGCCATGATAAGCAATTAGAGTAAACTACCTTGTACAGGACAAGAACAACAGATTTTTTTTACCCTGTCAAATAAGGAATTATTTTAGTCAGATGCTTTACCCACCAGAGAACCAGGACTAACCATGACTAGTGTCCAGCCAAGGGGGTGGTTGTGTAGATCAAGCTGCCTCTTGATAAAGAAAAGGGAGATAGTTATTTTTGTTGTTCTGGCTTGGACAAATACAACACTAAAATGATATACAGCTCCAGAAAAAATTAAGGGACCACTGCACCTTTTTCTTTCCTTTCCAAAAAAGTTGAAAAGGAAAGTTTTGAGTGAGGAACAGAAGCATTCAATTTGCAGTGGTTTCTTAATTTTAACCCTTCTGTTCCTCACTCGAAACCTTCCTTTTCAACTTTTTTGGAAAGGAAAGAAAAAGGTGCAGTGGTCTTTTAATTTTTTCCGGAATTATATATACAGTACCAGTCAAAGGTTTGGACGTACCTACTCATTCAAGGGAATTTCTTTAGTTTTACTATTTTACACATTGTAGAATTATAGTGAAAACATCAAAACTATGAAGTAACACATATGGAATCATGTAGTAACCAACAGTGTTATACAGATCATAATACATTTCATATTATAGATTCTTCAAATTAGCCACCTTTTGCCTCGATTACAGATTTGCACACCCTTTGCATTCTCTCAACAAGCTTTTATAGGTAGTCACTTGGAATGCATTTTTATTAGCAGTTGCGCCTTGTCAATTTCTGGAATTTCTTTTTATCTTAAGGCGTTTGAGCCAACCAGTGTTATGACAAGGTAGGGTTGGTACAGAAGACCACCATTATATCTGTACCGTAGTAGTACATATTATGGCAAGAACAGCTCAAATAAGTAAAAAGAAACAACAGTTATTCAATACTCAAATACATGAAGGTTAGCCAAGACGGAAAATTTCATGAACTTTGAAAGTTTCTTCAAGTAAAGTCCCAAAAACTATCGAGCACTATAATGAAACTGGCTCTCACTAGGATTGCCACAGGAAAGGAAGAACCAGAGTTTATCTCTGCTGAAGAGGATAAGTTCATTAGAGTTACCACCTTCAAAGAGTTCAAGTAACAGACACATCTCAAAATCAACTGTGAAGCGGAGAGGAGTGAATCTGGGGCCATATTCACAAAACATCTTAAGGCTAAAAGTAGCTCCTAACTGGCTGATGTAGGAGTTACTCTTAAAAAAAATGGGTATCAGCCACCTCTGGGCTCTTGGCCATTCCACCCCTTTGGGGCAGTTCCTGATCTACTCAGTCAAAGCTTTTTTCTGTCCTAACACCTCAATGGTGGAAACAGCTACCCCTGGAGGCTAGGATATGAGTGTTTCTGTTGATTTTCAGAAAACATCTGGGTTTGTATTCACAAAACATCTTAAGGCGAAAAGTAGCTCCTAACTTGCTGATTTAGGAGTAACTCTTGTAAAAAATGGGCATCAGTTCTAACTTTAGAATTTTTGGCCTAAGAGTATTTCACAAAGCGTTTTAGCTCTAAAACCATCTCCTAAATCTGTGAAAAGTTAGGAGTAGACAAGAGGACTCCTAAGTCACTAAGACCAAATCACAAACAAGCCTAAAAGGGCTGCTGCTGGCAATTCGCTTCGTAATCAGGTTGACGTTTTAGAAACATTTAAAGATACTGAAGTTTAAAAGGTTCTATCAGTGCTGGTATCACCTTAATTGCTAGGGTATTATGATCATAGTAGAGGTAGTTAGGGATGCAGTCACTTCACCAACAAACAGAAACAACCCAATAGCACTGGAGATCAAGTTTGTGACAACTCTAAGCTACTTGGCCACAGGGAAAATGCATCTATACAGCGCTGACAAACTACGTATATCTCAGTCATCTGTCAGTAGAATATTACATCAAACAATAAATGCCCTCTCCAGACCACATATCATCCGACAAATCCTTCAGTTTCCTCATTCGCCAACTACAAAAGAAACAAAGCCGACTTCATGGCCACAGCTGGACCACCCAGTGTCGTTGGTGCTATATATGGGACACATAATTACACTAATTATTGCACCATCAAAAGATGATTGCACATTTCTTTATAAGCTGCCAGACATGTAAGAGGCTGACAATTAGTTGAACATATCTTGACTAGTCAATATGTCATTCTTGGTTTCATGTTTAATCAGTAACTGTTAGCCAACATTATTATTTTAATATCTTTATTTCAATATGGCAACCTTACACATCGTTCCACAGTATTGCTATGATGAATTCACTGACAGACCCCTCCCCTATCAGCCAATCACTGTGAGCACAGTAAGTCGGCTTGTTCGTGGAACACGACATCATACATAGCAATGGGGTCAACCCTGCCCTTTCGCTTAGCTTAAGATTTCTCCCCATTCCTTAGTAAAAGTTGGTCTTAGCAGCTTTGTGAATAGGTTTTAATAGGAAACTCTTAGCTATGATCTATTAGTGCTGTTTAGGAGTCCTCCTAGTGTTAACCACTACTAAAGGACACCAAAAAAAAGAAGAGACTTGCTTGGGCCAAGAAACACGAGAAATGGACATCAGAGCAGCGGAAATTTGTACTTTGGTCTGATGAGTCCAAATTTGAGATTTGGACTCATCAACCGTCTTGTCTTTGTGAGATGCAGAGTTGGTGATAAGATCATTTCTCCATGTGTGGTTCCCACCGTGAAACATGGAGTGGAGGGTTTGATGGTATGATGGTGCTTTAGGCTGGTGACACTATGGGTGATTTAAATAGAATTTAAGGCACACTCAACCAGATTGGCTACCGCAGCATTCAGCAGAGATACACCACTCCATTTGGCTTGCGCATAGTGGCACTACCATTTCTTTTCAACAGGAAAATGACCCAAAACACAACTCCAGACTGTAACAGCTATTTGACCAAGAAGGAGAGTGATGGTGCAGCATCAGATGACCTGATGAGTTGGACTGCAGAATGATGGAAAACCAGCTAACAAGTGCTCAGCATATGTGGGAACTCCTTCAAGACTTTTGGAAAAGCATTCCTGGTGACTTCCTAATGAAGCTGGTTGCGAGAATGCCAAGAGCATGCAAAGTTGTATTCAAGACAATGAAGGCTACTTTGAAGAATCTAAAATAGAAATATATTTATATACAATGTGGAAAATAGTAAAAATGAAAGAAATACCGTTGACTGAGTATGTCCAAACTTTTGACTGGTATTGTATATTGTACAGTTAGGTACGTAAATATATGGACACTGACACAATTTTCATAATTTTGAAACAACCGAGATGCAAATGAATTGCAGACTTTCAGCTTTAATTCAAGGGGTTGAACAAAAATATGAAACGTTTAGGAATTGCAACCATTTTCATACACAGTCCCCTTATTTCAGGGGCTCAAATGTAATAGGACAAATTAAAACAATCATAAATAAAATTTTCATTTTTAATACTTTGTCGAGAATCCTTTGCAGGCAATGACAGGATGAAATCTGGAACGCATAAACATCACCAAACACAGGGTTTCCTCCTTTGTGGTTCTTTGCCAGGCCTTTACTGCAGCTGTCTTCAGTTGTTGTTTGTTCGTGGGTCTTTCTGCTTTAAGTTTTGTCTTCAGCGAATGAAATGCATGTGAAGTGCCATCCAATCAACTTCGCTGAATTTGGCTTAATCTGAGCAGGCAATATATCCCTATACACTTCAGAATTCATCTGGCTGCTACTGTCTTCTGTCACATCATCAATAAACACTAGTGACCCAGTGCCTTTGGATGCCATGCAAGCCAATGCTATCACACTGCCTCCACTGTTTTACAGATGATGTGGTATGCTTCGGATCATGAGCCGTTCCAAGCCTTCTCCATACTTTTTTCTTCCCATCATTCTGGTACAGGTTGATATTAGTTTCATCTGACCCTTCCTCCAATTTGGATGTGAATACCCTCAAATGAAAGCTGCGACACTGCTCTATAAGCCCATATTAATTATTTAATTGTAACTTGAATATATTTTGGTTAACAGCGAAAATAACAAAACAATTATTTCTGGTGTACAATTATATACCAACTGTAAATACAGTGGGTATAGAAAGTCACCACCCTCTATCAAAATGTTCACCTTATGTTGCCTTTCAGTCTGAAATGAAAACACATTAAATCCTAATTGTTCCAGGTATATTTATACTCAGTAACCCACAAAAGTGAATTAAAATAAAATAGTCAGAAAAAATTAAAATTAAAGCAGTCACAAACCTTAAAGCAAAGAAAAATGTTTACTGGGCAGTGTAAAAAATTCAACTCCAGGCACTCATGTGGATATAAAGATAAAAAGCCTTTAATTTGCTGGCTAGATGATCATAAAAAACATATGGCACTCAAGTCACATGACTTTGACTCAAGTTTGTATTGTGCGATTTTAGAGTTAACCCGGTAAACCGAGAAAACACTTGCAAATTGACTTTGACTTGGTTCCTGATACTTGTAGATGGTTATTCAATACATTTTTCTCCATTTTCTATTACCAATGAGATTCTCATGGCATTTCATCATTTCTTTAGCTAGTAAGCATTTCTGGTAATATTCTCAATCTCCTAGCATTGTATTTCAAAGTGGACAGCATTTTTATTTTATTTTTAACATCCTTAGGCTTCACATTACTATTAAAACATGATTTGAGAAATACATAAAGGCATATTATTAGTTTCCTTTAAGCTAATTCAAGAATTCAATGACATAAAAATGTTTGATCAGCTCCATCATATACCACAATTTTTCTTAACCATTGACTAGCAACCAAAAATTAGGGACTTGTGATAACTTAATCTGAGCCGTGGAACTTGAAACTTACTTGAGATTTGAGCTGTGTACTACTCCCTTCACAGAAAAGTGCTAACTGGCTCTAACCAGAATAGAAAGAGGAATGGGAGGCCCCGGTGCACAAGTGAGTAAGAGGGCAAATATATTAGAGTCTCTAGTTTGAGAAATAGATGACTCACAGATCCTCAACTGGCAGCTTCATTAAATAGTACCTGCAAAACACCAGTCTCAACGTCAACGTCAACGTCAAATTTTGGAAAGGTAGTGTACAGTGGATATAAAAAGTCTACACACCCCTGTTAAAATGCCAGGCTCTTGTGATGTAAAAGAATGAGACAAAGATAAATCATGTCAGAACTTTTTCCACTTTTAATGTGACCTATAATGTGAACAATTCAATTGAAAAACAAACTGAAATCTTCGAGGGGGAAAAATGAAAAATAAAACCCTTACAATAACCTGGTTGCATAAGTGTGCACACCCTATTATAACTGGGGATGTGGCTGTATTCAGAATTAACCAATCACATTCAAACTCATGTTAAATAGAAGTCATTACACACCTGCCATCATTTAAAGTGACTCTGATTAATCACAAATAAAGTTCAGCTGTTCTAGTAGGATTTTCCTGACATTTTCTTAGTTGCATCTCAGAGCAAAAGCCATGGTCCGCAGAGAGCTTACAAAGCATCAGAGGGATCTCATTGTTGAAAAATATCAGTCAGGAGAAGGTTACAAAAGAGTTTCCAAAGTATTAGATATACCATGGAACACAGTGAATACAGTCATCATCAAGTGGAGAAAATATGGCACAACAGAGACATTACCAAGAACTGGACATCCCTCCAAAATTGATGAAAAGACAAGAAGAAAACTGGTCAGGGAGGCTTCCAAGAGGCCTACAGCAACATTAAAGGAACTGCAGGAATTTCTGGCAAGTACTGGCTGTGTGCTACATGTGACAACAATCTCCTGTATTCTTCATATGAATGGGCTGTGGGGTAGGGTGGCAAGACGGAAGCCTTTTCTTACAAAGAAAAACATCCAAGCCCGGCTGAAGTGTGCAAAAACAAACATCAAGTCCCCCATAAGCATGTGGGAAAATGTGTTATGGTCTGATGAAACCAAGGTTGAACTTTTTGGCAATAATTCCAAAAGGTATGTTTGGCGCAAAAACAACACTGCACATCACCCAAAGAACACCAGACCCACAGTGAAGCATGGTGGTGGCAGCATCATGCTTTGGGGTTGTTTTTCTTCAGCTTAGTCAGGGTGGAGGGAATTATGAACAGTTCCAAATACCAGGCAATTTTGGCACAAAACCTTCAGGCGTCCGTTAGATAGCTGAAGATGAAGAGGAAGTTCACCTTTCAGCACGACAACGACCCAAAGCACACATCCAAATCCACAAAAGCATGGCTTCACCAGAAGAAGATTAACGTTTTGTAATGGCCCAGCCAGAGCCCAGACCTGAATCCAATTGAACATCTGTGGGGTGATCTGAAGAGGGCTGTGCACAGGAGATGTCCTCGCAATCTGCCAGATTTGGAGTGCTTTTGCAAAGAAGAGTAGGCAAATATTGCCACGTCAAGATGTGCCATGCTAACAGACTCCTACCCAAAAAGACTGAGTTCTGTAATAAAATCAAAAGGTGCTTCAACAAAGTATTAGTTTAAGGGTGTGCACACTTATGCAACCAGGTTATTGTGAGTTTTTTATTTTTCCCCCTCAAAGATTTCAGTTTGTTTTTCAATTGAATTGTTCACGTTATAGGTCACATTAAAGGTGGAAAATTTCTGACATGATTTATCTTTGTCTCATTCTTTTACATCACAAGAACCAGGCATTTTAACAGGGGTGTGTAGACTTTTTATATCCACTGTATATGAAATGTGTATTTGTTACATTTTCTGTTTGCATTGCTGTTATCGCCATTTAAGTACATTTAAAGTCTAGAATTTCCATAGAAACGGCTTAAAGCACTGTAATAACACATGGTATCAAATAATATTTGAAGTCTTTTCACATTTGAAATACTTTAGCTGTGCTTGACTGAACTTCCCTAATGTAATTCACCCAAAATAAAACTATCCTGTTCTGTCAGCTAGTCAGTGTAAGCTCTGACTATCTGACACAACAGGCTGCCTAAAGCTAATGCTAAAACATTTGCAAATACTATTTGAAACCAGGTCTGGCTGGCTTGTGATTTAATGGGTTTAGCTAACTCCCTCATCCTACCTCACCCCACCCCCTCCCAGCCTGTGCCTCTAAATCCCAACCTGCCTCTAGGGAGCAGGGAGGGCTGCAACAGGTCCTCACACTCTCTGTCCTGCACTCTCGCACTTTCTGAACAAACACAACTGTACTTATATTTTCATAAGATGGCTGTTTTCACATGGAAACAGTAGGATACATTGTAGGTAGTATTTTACATCTTTGGGGCTATTTTGGTTTTATTTGATTTTTGTGTAAGTCTTCTGGGAACTGTGGTAAACATGCCGATTAGGACAATGATTACGCACGCTAAGAAGCATCCAGGGGTAAGTTGATTTGATTTGTACCCCTTCAAGTCAGGATACATTTGTAGCACACGTTTAACTACTGTAAGGCAAAATCAGGGGTGGAAATGGAGCGGGAACAAGTTTCCCCATGGAGTGAAATCAGTTTGACAGGTGAATTCAAGGACTGTACATTTGTAACCTATTTACACCATACTGTAGCTAATAATGATAACTTATTTTTGTGGTCTGGTCCTTGTGTATGTACCTCAACTGAGAAACCTGTGGTCACAGGTTTAAACAAGCTCCCTTTTGAATTGTCACCATTCCTTTAATTGTGTTTTATGAGAACTCTGCCCTGTGCATTTTTTGTACTGCCACTGCACACTCAGTTTAAATTGAATAAGTAGAATCAAAATCTGAAATCTAATTGAATGTGTATCTAAATCACAGCCCATAAATAGTGGAATAGGGAATAAAGTAATCCAGACACTGCTAATGATTTCATAATCACAATGAATGTCAAAGTAGGGCAGAACTGTTATGTTCTTGCTCCCTTGCTCTCTCACATGCTCTTTTTCCTCTTTCTTGCTCACTCTCTAACTGTTACTCTCTTTCTCACTATCTCTTTTGTTCTCTCACTATTTCTCTCTTTTCTGTAAAAGGTAGTCAGTTAGTCATCATGGATCCTAATAGCATGTTGTTGACTCCCTCAAAACATGAGGTGGATTATGCACATAATCTTCCCATTGCCTTACTGTTATCCAGACTGGTGCCTAGGCAGGGTTTTGCATACATCAAAGTGGCACATGATTTGTTAAATACCCTTCATAACATATTAAAATATAGGTAATGTAGCAGTGTTTTCAGTGGAACGTGAAATAGTATTGTAACCTTGTCACTTTACTGTGTATGCACAGGTAACACAGTGATTTGTATACAAAGACAACACAGTAATAGGAATTTTAATAAAAGGGTCACAATATGGCAAATAAGGGGAAAAAAACACTGAAGCAGTTCTAGTGCTTTATTTATAGTGTTGCCACAAAGTAGAAAATCAAGCTGCGAGTGACCCAAATTTTTAGATTGGCGGCTTGACTTGGCAGTCCACAAAAATAATTGCAACAACAAAATCGATCCAAGCTCACAGAAAAAGTATGCTCTGTCTCATGTCAGTCGCATCACGTTTACGTAGGCAGGGAAACATTTCAATATTACCAGGTCTAAGTCATTAATTTGTGATTCCTATTTAACTAGCTGGGATTATATTATGGTAAAGCATTAAGATGGACACACCACTGAGACATTTGATTGAGTTATAGGACCTTTGTAAGTATATTGACAAATATAACTTTTTTTTACAGATATCGACATTACAACTGCAGGAAAAAGTGCTACGGTACTGGCACATGACTTGTTGTGGTGAAGGAGTCTTAGTCAGATTTAGCCCAGCACTGTTGACAGAATTAGCCCCAGAGACTCTTAAGCTATGTTTATACAGATAGCTTAACTCTGATATTATCATCCACTAATTGATTTGTTGACTGATTTTTTCATATCCAATAATTTCAGAAGTAATCTGATGGTCGAAAGACCATCTAGTGAAAGAAAAAATATTTTTGTAAAATATCAAAATATCTTTCTTCTGAATTGGGCTCCCTTTCCAAATGCTGTCTTATTATTGACCTAATTTTAGAAATGTATCACCAATTGAATATGTTTATGGGCCTTTCTTTTAGGACCTTCATTTAGGCCTACTAAAATATAGAATTAGAATATAAAAATTCACAAGAAAAGGTAGCCTACCAGTCAAAGCATCTGACCTGTAGCCAGAAGGTTGTTAGAGCAAATCCTTGAACCAACCAGCAAGGTCCTTTAATAATGTATATAACTACAAGTAGGGAATGAGTTGGGTTGGGAGGTGGGTCTCCCAGCTAGTTTTACACCTGCATGGCCCTAAAAAAGGTGAATGTTTTTGTCCTCATATAATTTACACACGTATGCATGACCCCCTTGTTTAGCAATGAAGTGAACAGCTGAAAGAGAACTGGTGTTGTCCCCGAGCAAGGCAGTTACCATGGATAACCATAGTTGCTTTAAATGAGAAAATGTTCTCAGTCAACATTCCTGGTGAAAAAGCTTAACACTTTTGGAATAAGAAAACAACACAGGCCTAAACAGATGGCTTTTGTTCATCCAATTGTTAAAGTGTGGTTTATTCTGCAGACAACTGTTACACCAGCAGCTGGGTGGGACCACAAGTAAGCTGTCATGTTCTGATACAAAACAGAAGGACAAAAGGACAAATCTGGCAGTCTAATTATAATTTTCAGATCACAATATAATCAGTGAATTGAATCAGACTAAAACTTTTGTTTTTCTCTGATTCTTTCTGTCTTTCCCTTATTCTCTCAGTCTCCATCTTTCTCTCCCTTGCTCTTTCTGTCTCTGACTCTCCCTTTCTCTCCCCCCTGCTTTGGCAATTTAATTGACCGTTTTGAACATCACATCTATTCCTTAATGTGCATTTTCTATTTTAATTCCTGTTGTCGTCACCCTGCTCTCCCGGAAGTCTGCCATGTCTTATCCTGTCACTCATGCTGACAGGCAGCCAAGGCAGATGCAGGCAGGGTGGAGAGGAGCTGTGTGCGTGTGTTTGAGAGAGGCTGGCACAGTACACGGAACCATGGAGAGATCTCTCTCCCACCCTGGCAGTGTCCTTGCCCGCTCAACCCAGGCTGACAGGCTCACCGCCTCACACGGCCCTTTGGCTCATACATATGGAAGAGGACAGGGAGGGGAAGGGAATAACAACCACAGAAAGTGTGTGTGTTATTTTTGCGAGATACTGTATGACAGATAGAAAACAACACATACAATACATACACACCAATGAGTGCACACAACTCTCAGCTCTAATATCAATGTATCCTTCTTTTGTCCCTCCCTCTTCTGTTCCTTCCTCCTTTCCTTCCTTCAGCTCATCCCTCAGTTCTTCTTTCTGATAGTAGGGATGACTGGGGCTTCCTGCTACCTGATTCGTCTGGCCAAGGGACCCCATGTCAGGTACATATCTTGATTGGTAATTTCTATGAAGATTGAACATAGAGATTCATGTTACCAGTGAATTTTGTTTACCAGTTGTATTCCTGCATTTTGGATTGATATGCCATAGACTTTCTTAAACAGTATCAGTATTTTACCAATAATCGGTGATCAGTCCTGTTTTCAACTTTGTTGTAGTAAAATCACTTGTCTTGGTCTTTATTGGGCTGTACTGGCCTGGCCATTAGCCTGTCTGTCTTTGTGTTCAAACATGGAGTCAGTCCTCCTTTATGGAGAACTGAACAGTGAGTGAACAGTCACGGCCTGGCTTGGTCATCTTTGTCTTGACTAAAGAGAGCATCTTTGTTTGACTGTGCAGAACAGTGACAACCAGACTTTGTTACTGTAATGAATAGAAGAAGTCTGCCAAGAACTGTGGGTCTAAACCTCTCTCTCTCTTTCTCTCGGTTTCTCTCATTCTATTTGTCTCTGGCCTCACTCTCACCTTCTCTCTCTTTTAATATCCATTCCTCCCTACCTTCCCTCACCCCTATATTCTCTCCAGCTGGAACAAAAACAACAACCCAGAGCCTTGGAACACATACGGCCCTAACTATCAGTACAAGGTAAATATACCCCAACATTTTCACAGAGTATCACAAAAAATATGTATCTTAAATTTACAAATTAAGGCCTGTTTACAAATTAAGGCATGGCATGCATGTTCTTTGTATTGTATTGCACCCTCTTCAATATATATATTTTGTACTTTTGTAATTTAAAACCTATATGTCCAAAGCAACCTATACATTGAAGCTCCCATTGTTCAATAATTTACTCTCATCACAAATTGAAGCATATCTATTCTCCTCAACTAACAACATAGATTTTGCATGACTAGTTGCCTGCCTTGAATAAGGGGCATCAGCTTAGTTATTTTAATGATCATAATAAACAAGAGAAACAATAAATAAAACCCCACTGGAGTGTCTGGCTGTTTGTTATAACAAAGTGTTTGGGTGGGTTTTTCAAGGCTACATCTTTTTGTGCGAGTATATCTGTGTGTCTGTGTATGCATGTCTGTGCGAATGTGTGTGCGTGGCAGCCACACGTAGTGAAAGTCATGCCAGATGAAAGGTCACAACACACGCCATGTTTAATTCTCCAAAAGCAGATAAAGGTCTCACATCCACATTCCTCTGTAGTCTACCACAGTAATAGAAACGAGACGAGGATTGTGGGGGGGTGTGAAGAGGAGGCGACAGGGAGGGGTGGAGAAGAAGGGAGTGGAGTGAAGGAAGAAGAGAGGTGGAGTCAAGGGATTGACAGTCAACCAATCAAGAAATATACAGGGGGAAAAAATAATCAGTGGCGACAAAAAACGTCTTTCACGGTTGGTTGGGAAACTATGTAGCCTTGACACGCAGACACACATTGTATATGAATATGTAAAAACAAACAGTCATGAGTCGCTATTTGAGATCAAGGAAGTTGAAAAATTAATTACATCTTTTAACAGTGGACCACACTAAAAGGTGTGTGTGGGTAAACAGTCACTCTGTGTTTCTTTCCTAAAGGCTTGCTGATTAATTTAATTTAAGCAAAATACATTTAGATGTATTCTGTTCCTTCGCAGTTGGTGGCCATCAACACAGACTACAAGGCTCTGAAGAAGGAGGGACCTGACTTCTAAAGGTCCTTCAGGCAACTCCAGGGTCACCAAATTTGGCAGGACCCCCTGTCATCCTAGTGGCAGGGTGGGGGCAGTTTGAGCCTTGTCGTGTCTTCTTTCTGTACCCTCTGCTGACTCTTTATAGCACATAATATTATAGCACAACTGTGTTTTCGGGCACAACTTACTATTGCCTACCTGTCTCTTTATGGATGCCGCCATTGAAAAAAAATCCTGAAATGGTATAAAATGTGCTGCCTCTCTTTCTCATGCACAATTTTACAGTTTTTGTAAAATATCAAAATATCTTCACAAAGCAGAGCACTCTTTTATGGCCCTTTTGGTGTTCTGTTCACACACAAAAACCCAAAAGTGATCTGATCTTCTTCATGCACATCCCTGAAAATGCACAACTGTCTTCTCACATTACCTTGAAACCAAAACAAATAAAGATCAGTCAAAGCCGTTACGATGGTATACATGTATGGTCTGTGTATGTATATGCAAAACAATTTTATATGTTACAGCCAACAGCAGAAATGTTTTTTCTCAACCCCTCTCCCCCAGACAGTGCACATCAAACATGTAGATGAGGGGAGGTCAAGCTACAGTGCAGCACTCCTAGCTGGAGAGCATAATGGTGTTAAAGGCCTTGCTAATGGGTCCAACTGAAAAGTAATGTATCGAGGATGTGAACACAGTGACCCTTCAGTTGTCAGATTATTTAGGTCCTTTTTCCAGGACCCGGCCCAGGAACAGACCAACCATCTTTCGGTGACAGGTCCAACTCCTTAGCCAATGGACTACAAATCACCCAACACTGCACAAAGGGTGTATATAGACCTACATATGGGAAGAGAATAGGAATTAAATTTTGAATTAATCTAATCTAAGTGAAAGCAAAACGGGTTGATATGTGGGCTATTGCTCAACCTAGTAACAATATGTACATTTGTCTTCATTTGTAATCTTTTGGGATATCACCAGTGTACAAACATCTGACATCAGCTCAAATCTGACATGAAATTTGAGCTGATTGGAAAACATTTCATTCTGTTATATACAGCTCTTGAGTACTTAAGGGTTAAGTCAGATTTAATTAGTCAGAAAAATGTTATGCATGTATAATAAACAGAACAGTGGCTTTTAAACCAGATGAAACCTACCCATGCCATAGATTATGGAATAAATGTTATTTTGGGTTGCAAACTAATCATACTGTCCATTGACAAGATGTACAGTTGGACAGTGGAAACCCACTTTCCAAAGTCATAAGTGATTGCACAATCAACTTTACACTTATAGAAAAAACACATGAAAGTGTAATGTGATGCACACGAGAACGCCAACATGCGAAACCATGTGCCCTCATGTTAAAACATCCAAGCATATATGAAATATTTCAAGAACACATTGAAAAATCATGTGCCTAATGTTATAATTACACATATGAAAAACATGTAGTTTTTCTGTAAGGGTGAGGTTATGGGAAGACCTTGTTTTCCCTGGTCTACACTTGAAAGAAAAGGTTCCTGGGGGATCTTTTAGGTGTTTTTCATATTGAACCTAAAAATGGTTCATTTTCAGGTTATTTCATTTTTGACGATAGTGAAATTGTTTGAATAATCAATATGGAGACATGACAGTGCCACAATGTTTGTGAACACTGCCACAATATTTGAATACACATCGTCCAACTCACAAACACGAACCATAAAATGTAAAAAAACAAGAAAAGGAAGCAGGCAAGCCTAGTTCAGCCAGCCCACGATTAGAAGGAATTAATGTTTGTTGTTGCTCTCATTGGATTCGAACCAAGGTCTCCTGTGTGAGGCTGTGACTTTAACCACTACGCCACTAAGCTATATGTTTGCAGAGTGTTGTGCATTATTAAACCAATTAGTCGAAACTCCATTGTTCTCAAAACTATTTCCCTACATTACCTAACATCCAAACCAACAACAGGTATAACAGGGTTGATACACTACATTCAACGCATTCAATTAGAAAGACATTACTGTAGGGACCGATTGGGACATACTACCTCGTCATAAAATTGCATCTTGACATTTGATCATTTTGTTACGCATTAACATCACGCCAAGTTTGAATATTTAGCAAGACACCATTAAGCATTGTGTTAAACTGACTAACATTTCTTATTAAGTTTACTTCCACCACAAATAGCATCTATGAACTGTATTGCTTTTGCCACTGTCCGCATTAACAGCTTATTAACCAGTAATAGGCCTACTAGTATCTACTTATTACTTGGAATAGTTATAAGAATTGAGCAATGGCTAGCGAGACTGAAGATGAACTTTACACTGCTAAAGCTAGTTAATTTCATGGCACAACATTTGTTTTTCTTTCATTCGTGAATGACATTGATACAATAACTATCAATATAGGTGACGATAACTGACTTTTTTGTCAAGTGAAAAGACAAGAGAATCGTGAAAACCCATTCTCTTTTACTGGGCAAGAGTTTGTGAAGTTGGCAAGTCTACCAGAAATAGTCACAATATAACCGTAAATAGTTTTATTTTAGGCTTACTATATACAGGATTTCACAGAAGTGAGTACACCCCTCACATTTTTGTAAATATTTGATTATATCTTTTCGTGTGACAACACTTAAGAAATGACACTTTGCTACAGTGTAAAGTAGTGAGTGTACAGCTTGTATAACAGTGTAAATTTGCTGTCCCCCCAAAATAACACAACACACAGCCATTAATGTCTAAACCGCTGGCAACAAAAGTGAGTACACCCCTAAGTGAAAATGGGTGGTTGAAGTTGGTGGGTGTCCCTTTGGTTGATGCTTAGCAATGTGGGTGGATTGATGCTGTTATATTATTGTGCCGGGGGGAGTAGGGTCAGTTCTCCTTCTCCACTATAAATCCTTATAGATCTAAGGAATGCATTTTCTAAATTTTCCCTGTCTCCTGCCCTGTTTCAAACTTAGGAGGACATGTGGTGTTGGACCACATCTCCGGAGTACCAGGCTTGAAAGACTCGTTGCTGTCCCTGTCCAAAGTCCTCCTGGTTGTGTTGCAGATCAAGACGATACCTGACGATTTCAGCTGCCACTCTGCTGACCCCCCCCCCGGGTTGTCCCTGTCCATCTGGTCATGCTTCCGACCAGGACTAGGTTTAAATAGACTCTGGACTCAGCCCACATCCATTTATTAATTATTACAACTTGTACTCTTAATATTTTCACCCGGCACCACCAAAAGAGGAATGGTCACCCGCCTGAGCCTGGTTCCTCTCTAGGTTTCTTCTTAAATTTCGGCCTTCTTAGGGAGTTTTTCCTAGCCACTGAAATTCAACACTGTTGTTGTTTGCTCCTTGGGGTTTAAGGCCGGGTGTTTTGTAAAAGCACTTTGTGACAACTGCTGATGTAAAAAGGGCTTTATAAATCAATTTGATTGATTGAAACAGTTTTAATTTAGGCTTACTATATCGTAGCTACTGAAGCTTGTAGCCAGCAAAGTTTTCGTCTATCCTGAGGCCTATACTACAAAGCAGGATTTGGGGTGAGCGAGCTAACTTCAGGTTAAACCCTGGGTTGTCAGTGTCACAACGGTTGTTCACTTGTTACCAGGTGACATTGCCATGGTAACTTATGCTGCACACGTAACCTGCTCCGGGGCAGGTTATATTCAAGATAACAGACTAACACGTATAGAAGCACTGCCTACTGACCTATCAATTCTCGATTGAAAACGGCGTCACCATTCTTCAAAGATCCTGTGGAGCATTGACAAAACCCTTTGGCTTTCTCTGATGAGTATCTTTATGAAAGATATAGATTCTCAGCAGAGGAAATTATGTATCTTTGTCAGGTTCTTCAGCCGTATGTTGCCAGTGCGACACACTGAAGTTGTGCGCTTCCAGTTCCACAGACTGTATGCATAGCATTACATTTTTTGCTACAGGTAGGTTTGTGTGCTATGGGTGATGCGGAGAACATAAGCAAAAACACGGTCTGCCATGCATTTCGCAAGGTGGTTCTTACTCTAACAGATCTACTTGATAAATATGTGGTGTTCCCAGGCCACTTGCCCGTGCAGTCTATTAAAGAGGGCTTTTATGAAATAGCAGGTAGACAATAACGTAAGTTGACTACTTCATCTATAAATAATGTAGACCCTATGACGTTTACTGTTGTATATTGCAAGAGTATATTACAACCCTTTCACAGGGCTCCCCAGAGTGCCATAGATTGCACCCATATTCTGATAACAGCATCACTGGATGAGAGCAAATTGCCGACTGTGTAAATGCGTAAGTTACAAGGCTAATCAATATCACTGCCCCATCATTTTATATATACAGCTCTGGAAAAAATTAAGAGACCACTCCTAATTTTTCTTAAATCATCATCTCTACATGTATGGCAGCCATTCCATTCCAGTGTCCGTTAAATTCCAACACAGGCACACCTCATTTTGCTTAATGAGGTACTGATTAGGTGATTACTAGAAACCAAATCTAATTTAACAAGGAAAAGCATAAAAACCCCTGCTGTGGTCATCACTATCCTCTTGCAATAGGACCAGCTGGATGGCAAAAACAGTGCAAGTAGTACCTCAAAGGTAATTTGAGTAAAAAAATAACTATTCAGCATGATAAAAGAGTTGAAAAGAAAAGCTTTGAGTGAGGAAAAGAAGGGTTTAATTCTGGCTTTGCTGGCAGAGGGACAGAGTGAGTCAGGTTGCTTCCATCCTGAAAATTTGGAAGACGGCGGTTCATAAGAACAAGGTCAAGCAACAGACATTGGGGACAACAAAGCTACAGACTGGCAGAGGGCAAAAACGACTGTCCACTGACCGAGATGACCGTCAACTCATTCGAATGTCACTGAACAACCGTAGGATGACATCAAGTGACCTACAAAAAGAATGGCAAACAACAGCTGGGGTGAAGTGCACGGTGAGGACGGTTCGAAACAGGCTCCTAAGGGCAGGGCTGAAGTTGCACAAAGCTAGAAAAAAGCCCTTCATCAATGAGAAACAAAGAACAGCCAGGCTGAAGTTTGCAAAAGACCATAAGGGTTGGACCGTAGAGGAATGGAGTAAGGTCATCTTCTCTGATGAGTCAAATTTTCAGCTTTGCCCAACACTTGGTCATCTAATGGTTAGACGGAAACCTGGAGAGACCTACGTCTCGCACCCACTGTGAAATTTGGTGGAGGATTTGTGATGATCTGGGGATGCTTCAGCAAGGCTGGAATCAGGCAGATTTGTATTTGTGAAGGACGCATGAATCAAGCCAAGTACAAGGTTATCCTGTAAGAACACCTGCTTCCTTCTGCTCTGACAATGTTCCCCAATTCTGAGAATTGGTTTTTCAAGCAGGACAATACTCCATGACACACAGCCAGGACAATCACGGTGTGGATGAAGGACCACCAGATCACGACCCTGTCATGGCCAGCCCAATCTCCAGACCTGAACCCCATTGAAAACCTCCGGAATTTGATCAAGAGGAAGATGGATGGTCAGAAGCCATCAAACAAAGCCGAGCTACTTGACTTTTTGTGCCAGGAGTGGCATAAAGTCACCCAACAGCAATGTGACAGACAGGTGGAGAGCATGCCAAGACGCATGAAAGCTGTGATTAAAAATCAGGGTTATTCCACCAAATATTAATTTCTGAACTCTTCCTAAGTTAAAAAATTACTATGTTATTGTTGAAGAATGAACATGAATTAGTTTTCTTTGCATTATTTGAGGTCTGAAAACAATGCATCTTTTTTTGGTTATTTTGACCAGTTGTTATTTTCTGCAAATAAATACTCTAAATGACAATATTTTTATTTGGTATTTGGGACTAATGTTGTCAGTAGTTTATAGAATAAAACAAAACTGTTCATTTTACTCAAACACAATCCTATGAATAGTAAAACCAGAGAAACTGATAATTTTGCAGTGATCTCTTAATTTTTTCCAGAGCTGTGTGTATATATATATATATATACACAGTTATATACACAGTTAGGTCTGGAAATATTTGAACACTGACACAATTTTCATAATTGTGTCTCTGTACGCCACCACAATGGATTTGAAATGAAACAACCGAGATGCAATTGAAGTGCAGACTTTCAGCTTTAATTCAAGGGGTTGAACAAAAATATTGTATGAAACGTTTAGGAATTTCAACCGTTTTCATACACAATCCCCTTATTTCAGGGGCTCAAATGTAATTGGACAAATTAACACAATCATAAATAAAATGTTCATTTTTAATGCTATGTTGAGAATCCTTTGCAGGCAATGACTGCTTGAAGTCTGGAATGTGTGGACATCACCAAACGCTGGATTTCCTCTTTCGTGATGCTTTGCCAGGCCTTTACTGAAGCTGTCTTCAGTTGTTTTTTGTTTGTGGGTCTATTTGCTTTACGTTTTGTCTTCAGCAAGTGAAATGCATGCTCGATCAGGTTGAGATCAGGTGATTGACTCAACCATTGAAGAATATTCCACTTCTTTGCCTTAAAAAACTCCTGGGTTGCTTTCCCAGTATGTTTTGGGTCATTGTCCATCTGTAAAGTCAAGTGCTGTTCAATCAACTTTGCTGAATTTGGCTGAATCTAAGCAGACAATATATCCCTACACACTTCAGAATTCATCCGGCTGCTTTTGTCTTCTGTCAAATCATCAATAAACACTACTGACCCAGTGCCATTGGAAGCCATGCATGTCCATGCCATCACACTGCCTCCACCGTGTTTTACAGATGATGTGGTATGCTTTGGATCATGACCCATTCAAAGCCTTCTCCATAATTTCTTTACCATGGAAAGGATTCTATGATCATCCACCACTGTTGCCTTCCGTTGACATCCAGGCCTTTTCGTGTTGCAGAGCTCACCAGTGTGTTTTTTTTTCTCAGAATGTACCACACTGTTGATTTGGCCACTCCTAATGTTTCTGCTATCTCTCTGATAGATTTTTTTGGATGGCCTGTTTCACTTGCATTGAGAGCTCCTTTGACCAGCTTCCAAATGCAAATGCCACACCTGGAATCAACTCCAGACCTTTTGCCTGCTAAATTGATAAAGAAATAACGAAGGAATAGCCCACACCTGTTCATAAAACAGCTTTTGAGTCAATTGTCCAATTTCTTTTGGTCCTTTGAAAAAGAGGGGGCTACATATTTAAGAGCTGTAATTTTAAATCCTTCCTCCAATTTGGATGTGAATCCCCTCAAATTAAAGCTGAGACTGCACTTTAAGCCAATATTCATAATTTAACTGCAACTTCAATATATTTTGGTAAACAGCTAAAATAACAAAACTTGTGTCAGTGTCCAATTACTTCCGGACCTAACTGTATATTGACTATTGCTAATGGGAAAAAATGAAAGAGGGAAGAGGCATCTATAGGATTGTGCCTTACTGCCTTTGGACAGTCCAATAAACGATTTGTAAACCAAATAGGAAAGAAATGCAGGTTTCAGTGGTAAATCAGCAAGTCTTCAAAATAATCAGCTTTTTTTCTATGATTGGATTTTGGCTATGGGTTATAAGAAAGCTAAGATATCTTTCTGAATGAGAGGGGATCAAATACTTATTTCACTCATTAAAATGCAAATCAATTCATAACATTTTTGACATGCATTTTTCTGGATTTTTTTGTTCTTATTCTGTCTCTCACTGTTCAAATAAACCTACCATTAAAATTATAGACTGATCATTTCTTTGTCAGTGGGCAAACGTACAAAATCAGCAGGGGATCAAATATTTTTTCCCCTCACTGTAAGCTGTTACCGTTGTTTCTTGTGCATAAGTTAATGTGTAAATAGTTTGCTGAGGTAGCTACAGTAACAGTAGCTAGCTAGGCTATGCCTGCCATTTTCTAGAGTGCTATTCATGTCAGCTTACGTCACATTAGCTAACTAGCATTTTAGCTAGTTATCCCTAGCTGCTGGAGGCCCCCTAGTGGTTGGTGGCCCTAAGCGACCACTTATGTTGCTTATGCCTGGAGCTAGCCCTGATTATACCCCTGATGAAATCGATGATGGTAAGACCAATCCACATGGGTGGCTAACATAGCTGATCCCCTGGCTTAAAAGGTAATAATATTTTTGGGCTGTTTAATTGTTTCTTGTGATGATTTATGTTTAAATAAGGACATAAACTACAACAAATAGGTCAAAATACTGTTATTAGCCACAAGTTACAGAAGATATCAAATAAGATAACTACTCAACTTAGCTTATGCTACATTAGACCTAACTTATATTATGGTAAATGAGATTATTCCTCAGCTAAAGGCAAGATTAGATTTTAACCAAACTAAAATAAATCAAGTAAAATGTTCGAGCTTGAGTTTGACTCTGAGAGTGACAGAGAGGGTGTAGGTGAAGACGTGCAGCAACACTGCACAGACATATAACCACAAGCGACTGAAGGCACAGGAGCTGATAACCACGATTCCTCACTAGAGCCACAAAGAAGCCACAAAGAGTCCGCAAGTTAACGGAAAAGGGCCAAGAACTGCATGATGAGCAAGTAAGAAGATTTGCACACCATTTCAGTGTGAGCTACAAGAAGTGGAAGGCTATCACTAAAGACGCCAAACAAGCACTGAGTGGACAATGCTCAAACTACGTGCTGCTCGAACACATCACTAGGATAAGGAACACCTCGATGGATCTGAACGTTGGTTATGAGGAATTAAGGCATATCGACATTCCTGAACATGACACTCGTTGCAGAGCAGACACCTGTGAAGCAGTAACAAGGACGATCATCGAGACTGCAAGAGGTCGTCTAGACACAAGAAGGGGTGAAGGTCATGGGGATGAAGAATAAGATGGGAAAGAGACAGCGTCTGTAATCAAATCTGCAGCCTTAGACAAAATAAGCATCAATTCTCACTGCACCAAGTCCTCCGCTCATTGTTGAAGCAACTCAAGAGTCACATCCAGACATTCAAGCCAGTCTTCTGCCAACACACAAGATGCCGCTGCTGAAGTTGCTGCCAATGAAGCCACTTTGGAAGTACTGCTAGAGCAAGAATGTTGTATTGAAGAACTCCAAAGACTCGAGGCTGAAGCTACCCATTTACGAGCCAAACAAGAGGCCGAAAATGCGGAGAGACAAAGTGCGCTAGAAGCCAAGCGCAGACAACTAGAACAATTAGAGATGATTAAGAAGCTAAAACCTGCCAAGGCGCGACAGCAAGTATATGATCAGAGTGAATGCTCAGACCAAGAAGTAAATGAGTTGTCTATCAACGTGTTTCTCTGAAAGAAAAAGAGGAAGTTAGGCAGCCCATTACAGCACCACTCTCCACCACAAGCTTAGAAACATCTCAAACAGGAAGACAGCACAGCAGCTCTTGTTAGAGCGTTCACAGAGTCCATCAATGTGAGTCGTCTTTCTGAACCTGAACCAATAACATTCAATGGCGACCCGCTCAGATTGGATGACTGGAAAGATTCCTTTCAGACACTCATTGACAGGAAAAACATACCAGCTGAAGAAAGGATATATTACCTGCGAAGGTACGTGGGTGGACCTGCCAAGAAGGTCATAGAGATCTACTTCCTGCTAGGCAGAGATTCAGCCTAACGTGCAGCATGGACTATCCTAGAAGAGAGATACGGTAATCCACTCCTCATCACCAAGGCCTTCAGAGGCAAGCTCGATGCATGGCCCAAGATAAGCTCCAACTCAATAACATCTCTCCACGCTCTAAATCCAAGTGAAGGCGGGAAAATCAGTGTTTCAAGGAACAGAGGTCCTGGAGCAAAGGTACTGGCAAACCAACTCAGATGAGAAAGCTGTCAAAACAAGTTGTGTCTTCTGTGAGAAGGCAGGGCACAGTCTAGCCAGATTGTGAAGTGCTCGTGTATGCACTCCTCGATACGCAGAGTGACACAACCTTTATCCTTGAAGAAACAGCCAAGGTTCTCCACAATGAACCAGTTCAGCTAAAGCTCTCCACAATGGCTTCAAGAAACACAGTCGTGTCCTGCCGCAAACTGACTGGTTTACAAGCGAGAGGATCCTACTTAGACAGGATAATCCCTCTCCCAGTAACCTATTCAAGAGAATTCATCCCTGCAAACAGATATCATATTCCCACACCAGATACTGCAAAGGCATGGCCCCATCTTGAACACAACGCAGATGAGAATGCTCCTCAGCAAAGCTGCGATGTTGGCCTGCTAATTGGCTACAACTGTCTTCAAGCTCTCGTCCCAAGACAAGTGGTGCCTGGTGAAGAAAATCAGCCCTTTGCACAGAGAATGGACTTGGGTTGGAGTGCTATGGCAACCCATGTCTCGACTATAGAGACGCAATTGTCACCAGGTCATCGTGAAGCAAGTGATGCCAGGTCTTTAGTCCTCTTCAAACTGCACAAGCGAAGTGCACTATGTCTATAGAACACAGACCAAGGAGGTAGTTTTACCTGCAGACGTCATCAAGGTGCTGGAATCTGACTTTGTCGAAAGAGCTTCAGAGAGCAGCCACATTTCTCAAGAGGATTTGCAATTCCTGTCAAAGATGGAAAAAGGCATCAGGCTTAAGGACGATGGGCACTATGAAATGCCGCCAATCAAGAAAGAAAGGACCAACTTACCAGATAACAAGGTATGTGCCATCCAACGTCTCAGATGCCTAGAAAGTAAGCTGAGAATAAACTATCAATACCACAAGGACTACAAGACCTTCATGGGTGAGACCATAACCAGCGGAGATGCAGAAAGAGTCCCAGAAAAGGACATCTGCAAGGTTTCAGCATGGGACATTCCACACCATGGGGTGTATCATCCACAAAAGCCTGGGAAGATACGTGTCATCTTTGATTGCTCCGCAAGGTTCCAAGGGACATCCTTGAACGACTATCTCCTGAGTGGTCCAGAGCTGACAAACACCTCAAGCTCAGTTGGGATGACACCTTACCTGATGACCTTCATACCCTGTGGGAATTTTGGCTCCAAGACCTGCAAAACCTGGCTGGGGTGAAGATAAAGAGATGCTACATTCTATCAAGCTTTAAGGTCCAGCGCTACGAGCTCCACCATTTCTTCAATGCTATCGTGTCGGGCTATGGAGTGTGCTCGTACCTCAGGGCAGTCAGTGCATTAAGTGAAGTCCACTGCTCCTTAGTCATGGAGAAGTCAAGAGTCACCCCCACTAAGGTTACGACCATACCAAGACTCGAGCTAGCAGCAGCAGTGGTGGCTGTCGTCACCAGTGACATTCTCAAGAAAGAACTGGAAGTAGACGGCCTGCAAGAATTCTTCTGGACAGATTCAAAGGTTGTCCTTGGATACATCAATAATGAAGCCAGAAGATTTCATGTGTTTGTGGCAAACCGCGTGGAACACATCAAGCAAAGCACAGAGTCTGCTCAATGGAGTTATGTGGCTTCTGGAGAGAATCCAGCAGATCATGCCTCAAGAGGTCTCACAGCAGGGTAACTTGTAGCTTCTAACTGGTTCACAGGCCCAGACTTTCTTTGGCAGAAAGGGCTACCAAGAGGAGTACTCAAGGTGGGAGAGATCGTAAGTAGTGACCCAGAGCTCAAGAAGGCCCAAGTTCATGACACTCAGGCAAGGGAAGTAAGATCACTGTTAGATCGTCTACACAAGTTCTCCGACTGGTCAAGACTGGTGAAAGCTACTGCCAGACTCAAGCATTTTGCAGGGGAAATCAAAGGCCTCAAATCAAGGTCCTTTGAAGCCACCAGTTTAGAGGAAAGGGGGGAAGCAGAGCTGACCATAATCAAGATGGTTCAACGGGCAACCCTCTCTCAAGAAATACAATGCCTCCAGTGTCATAAGAAGACACAAATCAAAGACAAGGGCAATAAGTTGCAAAGGTTAAGTCCTTTCCTGGATTACCAAGGTATCCTCAGAGTCGGAGGTCGCTTAACTCATGCTGCCCTACATCCTCATGTAAAGCATCCAGCGGTACTCCCAAGAGACAGTCACATGTCAGCATTACTTGTCAAGCACTATCATGAGAAAGTGCACCACCAAGGATGAGGAATGACCATAAATGAGCTCCGATCCAATGGCTTATGGATCCTAGGATGCAGCAATGCAGTATCATCCCATATTTACAAGTGCACAATGTGCAGGAAGTTCAGAAGATGCACAGAACAACAAAGGATGGCAGACCTCCCAGAAGAGCGAATGGAAACAACCCCTCCATTCACTTACTGTGGGATGGACTGCTTCGGACCATTCTACATCAAGGAAGGGAGAAAAGAGCTAAAGTGTTATAGGCTGTTACTTACCTGCATGTGTTCCAGAGTAGTACACATAGAAATGCTTGATGACTTGACCACAGATGCCTTCATCAACGCTCTGTGTTCATTCATTGCCATCCGTGGAACAGTCTGCCACATAAGATGTGATCAAGGGACAAACTTCCTTGGAGCTAGGCGTGAGTTTGCTGAAGCACTGGAAGAGATGATCAGAAGGAACTCAAAGAGCTGGGTTATGAGTTCATTATGAACACCCCAGCTTCAAGTCATATGGGTGGCATCGAGGAATGACAAATTCGCACCATCCGAAGTGTCTTGACGTCCATTCTAGAGTAGTCACCCAGACAACTTGACTGCTCCTCTCTATGAACGTTCCTATAAGAAGTCATGGCAGTTGTAAATAGCAGACCTCTGACCACTGATTATCTGAGTGATTCATCCGGTCAGAGCCCCTGACGCCAAATCAAATTCTGACCATGAAGTCCACGATCCTGTCCCCACCTCCTGGAAAGTTCATCAAGGAAGATCTTTACCTCCGGAAGAGATGGCGTTGAGTTCAACTATTAGCCAACAATTTTTTGGCACGGTGGAAGAAGGAGTACCTCCTTAATCTCCAACACAGAAGTGGATCAAAGCCCGCAGAAACGCAAAGGTCAGTGTCATCGTTCTTCTGCAAGATGATGCTACATCACGTTGGCAAAGGTCATCGAAGTTTACCCAGGACAGGACGGAAGAGTCAGAAGACTCAAGTTGCTTATATTCTCTCTGACAGTCTGTCGTTGGTCCATAGTTCGTTAGTATTTTTAAAATAATTTTTATATTCAGTATGTTTGTCTTTCTAAGTGGTTCTAATAAATCATTTGTGATTTGGTGGGAGTGTAACTGCCTCACATTGTCAACTGAATTCTAGTTTGGCACCTTGCTGGTATCATGGTTCCTACCTAGTGTTTGGTGGTCCTGGAGGCATAACTAATTCTCTGCTGCTCACGTGTTCCGCGTGTAATTGTTGGATGGTCACCTTGGTAAGCGAAGCGCAAGATGATTGCTAAAAGAAGGAATGGCAGAGGAGTTTTTTGATTATCAAGCAGATGGTATTGGCCAAGAAGGGAGAGGACAGGGACTAAATGGGCAAGATTTAGTCCCTCTTAAATAGTAAGCAGCCTACATGGCACTGGTGGACTCAGGGGGGGGGGGGGGGGGGCGATCACCCCCCCTGGTGCCCCATGTCAGAAAAAACCTCTGCAAAAGTGCCCTCCTGGATGCCCCTATGGTAGATAAAACATGATAATGTGCTCTCTATGGTGGCCCAGTGTGCAAGAAAACGTGATGTAGTGCCCTAATGTGCGCACTTCCAATGGAGAAATTGTAATGCAGTGTCCTCTAGGGTGCCCCTATGTGTGAGGAAATGTGGTTAAGTCCCCTCCTAGGTGCTCCTATGTGCAATTAAACATGAATAAGTACCCTCTGGGTGGCCTTCCAGTGGAGAAAACGTGATGAAGTGCTCTCTGGGTGCCCTTCCAGTGGAGAAAATATGATGCAGTGCACTAATGGGGCCCTTCCAGTGGAAGAAGTGTGATGCAGTGTCCTCATGGGTGCCCCTATGTGTGAGGAAATGTGGTAATGTTCCTCAAGGTGCCCCTATGTGCAAAAAAAACATGATGTGCCCTCTGGGTGCCCTTCCAGTGGATAAAATGTGAAGTGCTCTCTGGGTGCCCTTCCAGTGGAGAAAATGTGAAGTGCTCTCTGGGTGCCACTCCAGTGGAGAAAATATGATGCAGTGCACTAATGGGTGTCCTTCCAGTGGAAAAATTGTGATGCAGTGTACTCATGGGTGGTCCTATGTGTGAGTAAATGTGATTAAGAGTACTAGTGGGCGCCCTTCCAATGGAGATAATGTGATGCAGTGCCATGTAGGCTGCCCCACATGCTAGAAGATTTGCTGGCCTCTACGTGCTCCTACCGTACATGGAAGACAGTGTGCCCTCATGGGATGCCTCTATGGTGGGAAATGCCCTCCTGGTGCCCCCTGTTTGCCAGACCGTGTAAGCTGAGCCGGCCAAGAAGAGTGAATGTCTCTTATTGAGTGAGTGACTGACTGACTGACTGGACTGACTAACCCTTGTTAAATAGCGTAGTGGTTAGAGAAGTGGATCTGGGAACTATAGGTCCCGAGTTCGTATCTCCTCGCAGGCGAAGCGAAGTACGCATTATGAATTATTCTGTATAGATGAAAACTTTGTGGGCTAAAACCTTCAGTATCTACATTACGGTAAGCCTGAAATAAAACAGTTTACGGTTATATTGCATCTGTTTCTGGTGGATTTTCGAAGTACGCAACCATGCATGCGTTTTGGGTCAGGATAGACAAACACATTTGCTGGCTACAACCTACAGTAGTTACGTTATAGTAAGCCGTAACTGAAACTGTATACGGTTATATTGCGACTGTTTCTGGCATGGAAAAGTTCATCTTTAGTCTCGCTAGCAATTGCTCAATTCTTATGATAATTCCTAGGAAGTTAGTAGATACTAGTAAGCCTATTACTGGCTAATAAGCTGTTAAAACGGCCAGTGGCAAAAGCCATACACTTCATAGACGCTATAGTGGAGGTAAACTTAATAACAAACGTTAGTCAGTTTAACTAAATCCTCCGTGGAGTCTAGCGACTGCTGAAACGTGTAATGCCGTGGGGTAGTGGTTAAAGACAGTGCCTCTCATGTGGAAGACCTACGTTCAAATCTATTGAGAGCAACGACATTTATTAATTATTTCTGGTAGATTCTACGATTCTCTCATCTTTTCACTTGATAAAAAAGTCAGTTATCGTCACCTTTATTGATAGTTATTGTATCAATGTCATTCACGAGTGAAAGAAAAAAGTATGTTGTTTTGCCATGAAAGAAAAAAATACATTCTTATGCCATGAAATGAAATAGCTTTGGCAGACTCGCTACCAATTGCTCAATTCTTATGACTATTCCAGTAAGTTAGTAGATACCGGTAAAGCTTATTACTGGCTAATACGCTGTTAAAACGGCCAGTGGCAAACGCCATATATAGACGCTATTTTTGGTGGACGTAAACTTAGTAAGAAACGTTAGTCAGTTTAATTGTATCAGTGTCATTCACGAATGGCCAATTAACTGTTAAAACGGCCAGTGGCAAAAGAGGATTTGTTCAGGATAGACACAAGAGGCTATACTGACACCCGGCAAATGTGGCTGAACTAGGCTTGCCTGGTTTCTTGTTTTATATATCCTTTTAAAAAACAGTTTAGTGGCAGCATGATTCTACCTGAATTTCATTTCTTTTTGGAACTGTGTCACCATGAATGCATCACAAATTCCTGCACGCTAGTGCCCCACCACATGCAGCTGGTGCCCTTTTAATTTTTTTCACCCCTGCCCCTCAGACAGCCTCAGCCCACCACTGCTACGAGGTATGTTCTATTTGTGTTCATTTTCTATGCTTTTATGTTTGAATGTGTCAGCTCAATATGCTAGCTACCTACCTATTACAGATGTAACGTGAGGTAAATTAAAATTGTGAATAGCATACAAGACATACATACATTTATTACATTTTCTCATTTTATTTAATTCTCTTTCAGCCCAGTTCTCACAGGTTGGTTTAATTTAGAAATAAAGCCCCGTTTTCTAAACAAGACGTTGTGCCTCATGTCTACTATTAGAGGGAGGTACAGAGGCGTTTAACCCCTAGCCACCCTAATGTCTGGTCTGTCGCGCAAGTTGAATTTCATGATTTGCAACTTGTCTATGTAAAACAATTTCCATACATGACATTTTTAAAATCTCAAAAATAATTTAACTTCCATACATCTCTATAAGAAATGATGGTGGGCTAGCTGAAAGATTGTATTTAATAGCAAAACTACAGGTTTTTCCCAGTGCATTTATATTTTGAACTTCAATGTATTTTGTTTTTCAACTGCTAGAAACGGCCGATAATAAGGGGAGGCCGATAATAGGGGGACGTTAGCTAATACCTCGTTCACACCTACAGCGTCAAAGCAGAAAGCTTGCGGAACATTTTGTCAAAGTCAGTGTCAATTTTCTTTATAAAGCACATTTAAAACAACTGTCGTTGACCAAAGTGCTGTACAAGACAAAATCAAAATATACACAATATACGAAAATTACAGGTAAACATTTACGTAGATACACAACAAAAAAAAGAAAAAAAAGACAAAATAGCAGCACAGACATTTGATGCCAACTCAGCTAGGAGTAAATGCCAGAGTAAAAAGGTGCGTCTTTAGCAATGACTTAAAAGTGTATATAGTCTGAGTGTTTCGAATATGCAGTGGTAGGCTATTCCAGAGGATGGGACCACCCACCGATAAAGCTCGATCCCCTCTGGTTTTTAGCTTGGCTTTTGGGACAACTAGAAGTAACTGGTTAGCTGACCTCAGTGCTCGGGCTGGAGAATGACGATGTAAAAGTTCAGACAGATTTAAAGGGGCCAATCCATTTAAAACCTTAAAGACAAACATTAAAATCTTAAAGTCAATCCTGAAACAAACAGGAAGCCTATGGAGGGAGGCCAAAATTGGTGTTATGTGCTCCCGTTTTATTATACCGGTTAAAAGTCGAGCGGCGGCATTTTGTACTAGCTGGAGACGATTTAAGGTTTTCTGATCTACCTCCAAGTACAAGGAATTACAGTAATCCAGCCGAGATGTAATAAATGCATGGATAGCTATCTCAGAATAGATTTCACTACTAGACTAATTTGCTAATCGAATTTGAAGGAGCTATCAAAGATCACACTGAGATTCTTAACAAACAGTCTACTACAAGAGGCTAGAGGACCTAGGGTACCAAGAGAATCACCCAGCAAGTTACCTCTTCCACACTTAAGAATCTCTGTCTTACTTTCATTTAAAGTAAGAAAGTTTAGCGCCGACCAGATTTTGATGTCCTTTAAGCAGTCTAAAACAGGCTGTACAGAGTCTTTAGATGTTGTTTTTATCGGCATATAAATTTGTACATCATCGGCAAAACAATGAAAGGAGATATTGTGTTTCTTAAAAATGGACCCCAAGGGCAACATACAGCTCCGGAAAAAATTAAGAGACAACTGCACCTTTTTCTTTCCTTTCCAAAAAAGTCGAAAAGGAAGGTTTTGAGTGAGGAACAGAAGGGTTAAAATTGAGAGAAACTGCAAATTGATCACTTCTGTGCCACACTCAAAACTATCGTTTTCAACGTTTTTGGAAAGGAAAGAAAAAGATGCAGTGGTCTCTTAATTTTTTCCAGAGCTGTATATAGTGAGAAAAGGATGGGGCCTAAAATGGAGCCTTGGGGGACCCCACAAGTGAGAGGTGCCGTGGTCGATGAAAATTCAGCTAGGTGGACCGAAAAACTCCTATCTGTCAGGTATGACTCGAACCATTTCAGGACAGTTCCTTTGATGCCAATGGACTGTTCGAGGCGTTTCAAGAGAATCCTATGATCCACCGTGTCAAAGGCAGCAGACAGGTCCAGAAGCACCAGAATAGCGGGGCTCCCTGAGTCAACAGTTTCAAGAAGATCGTTAAAAACTAAGAGTGCCGTTTCAGTACTATGATGTGGATGTCATGATTTCCTAAAAACATTGTCAGTTCTAGTTCTAGTACTTTAGAGAGAAAAGGTAGCTTAGAGATGGGCCCAAAATTTGAAAGAACATTAGGATCCAGGTTTATTTTTTGAATAAGAGGCTGTACTACAGCATGTTTAAAAGCAGCTGGAACACACCCAGGAATAAGCCAGGTATTAATCAGAATAAGAATACTGGGCCCAACCGTATCAAAAACATCTTTTAAAAGATGAGAGGGAATGGTATCCAGGGGACAGTTTGTGGGGCGCATGGTACGAACTACCTTTGTTAATAATGAAAGTGATAGACTGAGAAAGTAGAGGGAGCAGAAGGGTCTAGGGCGGAGGAAGTCGGTAAATTTTTTGGAGCAGCAATCTTTCCAATAAAAAATGTTTTAAAATCCTCACACAGTTTTGCTGATGGAACAATACAAGCCACACTACTGGGATTCATCAGAGAGTTGAGAGAGTTGAAGAGAACATGAGACCTATGATTATTGTTGGAAACAAGGTTTGATATAAATAGTGCTTTTGGAGCTTTAACAGCTCTCTGATTGTTAGTACAGCAGTCACGTAGCATTTTGTGCAGTTACGCAATTACCCAGAACGTATTGATTCATCACATGTTACATGCCGCTTATTTCAAAATGAAGAGAATCATTTTTGCTTTACGTGTCAAGGAGCTACCTATGAACCAATGATTGGCTAGCTAGCAGCTTGTTGACCTAACCATATTGTTTTAGACTAATAGACTTACTGTCTTGAAGGAGTCAGACATGGCCCAATCATCCCTCTATTAGTCCCATTTTTTCATGAAAATTCAACGCAATGAAGATTGTGAAAGCAGGTTACATAACATGGGGTTTATTACAAGCCCTTTACTTTAGATGGTTTACTTCATAATTTCAATTCATTTGTATTAAACACTACAAACCAATTACAATTTTCTTACTGGAGACAAATGGCCAGGCGGTGACCATCATGGTGATCTGGAGCAGTTGATTGAATTGGCCTTGGTCCAGACAAAAGTTCAGAGAATTCTTCTGTTAAATGCCGAATCAGTTGGTGGAACTCCCCAACCTGTTTTTGGGATTTCAGCCATTGCTGAACCCACACAGACCGGCGCTTTCAGCGGGGTTTGTCCCAGCCCAAAATTACAAATCAAAATTACCTTCCTCAACCTTGGTGTCATTGTTGAAGGAGCCTATCAAAACTATCTTGACTATTTAGATTTGTTAATACCTCCAAAAATAGGACTTTTAAAGAAACATGTTATTTTAGACTGCTGTTAGATATTTGCTGTTTTATATAGGGGTTAAAGTAATAATAGTGTACCTGGTCGTGTCAAGGGAGAGAGAAGTTCATTTATTTATTGAAAATTGCAGCAATGTAGTCTCAGTGTGTTCCAGGATCATCTCATCATATAGATGGTTGCCCTCCAATATATACAAGATAGGCGTGTCTACCTAGAACAATGCATTCATTCTACAGCCCACAAGCCACTCTCCCACTTTCTACTTCCAAGCCAAATGGTCAATTTAAGCATTACACATTCCTGAGGTTGGCAGAGCATAATTTAGAGAGAGAATCTAAACACAGATGTCCTCTTGTTCTTAAATTATCTATATGAGACCAATTGTAACAAAACATATACAGTATCCAGAATACTACACTATCAAACCATAAATTTTAGAGGGAGATTATATTATAGGCTACCAAACTTGATATGCTTGCACAATACATTTTCTGAAATATGTGCAATTAATGTTGTAGTTGTTTCATAAAAAAACACTTTTTTAATAAAAAAACATTTGCTATAAGTGCAACAAAAGTTCACATTAACTGTTTGGCTACCACTTCAACCCAGCTTCCACACATACAATTTGAGGCATACATTGTTGCGAGCAATTCACAGCGTTTCACTGAAAATGAACATACTTCCGGCATGTCACAGTGCTTTGACGCTGTAGGTGTGAACGAGGGAGGCTTAACAGATTGCTCACCCATTTGCCTATCTTTTCCACTTTCCTAAACTGACTACCTAGCAAACTACATGAATGTGAGTGTTATTCAAAACAGTAGCTAACATTGAGTCTCATAGCTAATTAGCCAACAATATTTAAATGTGATAGCTACTGTGACTTCAAGAAGTTTACTGTTAATTGAGCTGGCTGGGTAGCAAAAAATCTGACAACTTTAATTATTGTGTGTCACATATCAAACCTGGTCATTCTGTGTAGGCATGACGCAATAGCAAAAATACTCCGCCAATAATATTGTTGCTTGGAGTAACAAGATCCCGGTTATCACATTAATACATTACATTCACAGAATTTAAATCAACTTACACACAAAGGCTTTCCAATGCTTTGGTGCTCACTATGTCACTGTATAGAGCACATAATACCTGGATGAACCAAAATTGCCTACAATTAAACCAAGATAAAACAGATTATTGTGTTTGGCAACAAAAATAAGAGAACTAGTATTAGTAAAGAGCTGGATTCTCGGCCCTAAAAACCAGGGACCAAGTGCGTAATCTTGGCGTAATTCAGACCTCACAGACTCAGAACTTACGTTCAACAGTCATATCAAAGCGGTCACCAAAACAGCATTCTATCATCTTAAAAATAAAGCCAGAATCAAGGGCTTGGTGTCCCAAAAAGACCAAGAGAAGCTCATCCATGCTTTTATCTCGAGTAGGATTGACTACTGTAATGGCCTCTTAACTGGACTCCCCAAAAAGACTGTAAAACAGCTGCAGCTCATTCAGAATGCTGCTGCTAGAATGTTAACCAGGACCAAGAGAACAGAGCACATCACTCAGGTTCTTAAATCTTTGCGCTGGCTTCCAGTCAGTTACAGAATAGATTTTAAAGTGGTGCTTTTAGTTTATAAATCACTGAATGGTTTAGGCCCCGAAAATCTTTCTGATATGTTTGAAGAATATAAAGAGAGCACGGCTCTTAGATCCATGAACACAGGTCAGCTAGTAGACCCCTGAGTCCAAACTAAACATGGTCAAGCTGCGTTTTGCAGTTATGCTGCACACAACTGGAATAAACTACCAGAAGATCTTAGACGTCCCCCAAATGTATACATTTTTAAATCTAGGTTAAAAACACTTCTCTTCTCACACGCCTATGAGTGAGCGCTTAAACTTAACCACACTGTTTTGCCTTACAGCTTTTATAGCTTCCTCATGGAATCTACTACGGAATCTACCAGTTATGTTTTTATTTTGTTTTTATTCTATTTCTATTCTCTTATTCAATGTTTTTGTTCTAGTATTTGTTTTTATTCTATTGTATTTTTATATTTCTCTTTTTCTTTATAAAGCACATTGAATTGCTTCCATGTATGAATTGTGCTATATAAATAAACTTGCTTGCTGTAATAATTAAAGCATTTGTGCTGTATTAATTTAATCATGTTTGAGTTTTATTTACTCTCTTCCAGTATTTAAATATTTTAAACGTTTTGTGTTGGAGTTTGTGCTACTTAATTTTGACAGAAAAATGAAAAAACCTTAATCGGTTGACCAGTCAAGCTATGGATTTAAAGCTATGCTAGATAGGATTTTTTCAGTAAAAATACAATTACAGCATTTTGCAATTACTCACCGGTCAGAAAGCGGTTCCGCACCAATGCCCGATAGAGAATGAAGTTCCAAATAAAAATATGAAAAATAGATTTACCTGTTCCCAAGAAAAGCGATAACTCAGAGTTCTTAACCCTTCTTTTTCCAACACAAACTCAAAAAATTAAATAGGAAGATCATTACAATTAAGACAAAATATTAAATCAATGAAAACCAAATTGCAAATTCTAATATATAAAAATATATACAGATTTGTATCTCTCCTTAGGCCCTCTCTGAGGGCGTAGAGGGCCCAGACAGTTCCCCACTGCATTGTTGTCAAGTTGCAGTGTTCAGAAGGATAAAAAAACTTAAAAGCTTACTGTCTGTACTTTAACCTCACCTAAAGTGACTAAGTCATTGGGTCACTTTAAATCTTAAGTGTTGGAATACAGAGCAAAATGTATCACTATCCATATAGTTTTAAAGTTCACTGTACCTAGTCAGCTAGCTGCTAGTTACCTTGCTGGAGCGATCATAGTAGGTAAATAGTTACGTGATTTAATAGCAGCGTAGCAGTGTACATTAGCTAACTAAAGTTATAACATAGTTGAAACTTGCCCTTAAAAATTAAGCTGCCAGGAACCTCATACGCTGGATTGTTAATCACTTTTACTTCACCTTCACAGAATAACCGCAAATTGAATAGATATTTTAAAGTCAAGTTAGGACAACGTAACTAGCTAGCTAACTACCTATAGAGAAAGATGCCAAGAGGATATGACGTCATCACATTGTGTTACGTGATTGGTTGGAAGACACCAAGGCTGAATCTCGAATCACTTACTATGTATACCATATAGTATGCCAGAAGATTAGTGTGTCCCAAATCACAGTGTGCTGAAAATAGTTTGACTAGTAATGAGCAGGGTTGAGTAGGTTACTTTCTAAATGTAATCCGTTACAGTTACAAGTTACCTGTCCACATTTGTAATCAGTAACGTAACTTTTTGATGACTCAAATTCAGTAACATAATTGGATTACTTTGAATTACTTTTAGATTACTTTCATATTAAGAGGCATTAGAAAACAAATAGGAATAACCTATAACCAGTAACCTATAACACCTTTTGCGGGATCAATCAATGTTAGAGTTTACATAGCTGGCCAAAAACGTAATTTGCATTTTACCTTGTGGGTTTTGTACAGCGCCTTTGGAAAGGGTTTCTAAACCATTGCTTTCTACTTCAATATGATTGGGCTACATCTCTACATTACACGCAAAAGGTCTGTCAGATATTCACTCGTTCCAATTAATCAAATAACCCTCGATCTTCCAGAATCTCTGTTTATCTGAACATAACCCAAAATCGAAGGATGTGTCAGACTTTTTTGTTATTTGTTTTATTCATGTTTTTAATTGCCTCAAAGCATTGTTGAAAAAGAAATGGCAATTTCTTAAAAAGGGTATTGACATTGTTGTATATAAAAATCAAAATATCCGTAGCTTTTCGCGCGTACACTAAATCTGCAGTAGTCTGGTGTTTTGCTCCACAACCACCAACATTGTCAAATCGTTGCAGAAACCCCAGGCATGCGAATGCACATTTGCAATCGTGAACATCCGCACACAAATACGTTTTACCCGCGCAAATGTAACCGTGATTATTAGGGCCACCAGCGATGGATTTTCAAAACTTAAATGAAAGAAATAAACTGTGATCATACACCTGGAACTCTTAGCTTAAAATCAATGTGTCAGCAGCCAATGATCACCAATGGATACAATATTCTGAGATGCAAACAAAACAAGCAGAATCACATGGCCTACCTGTATGGACGGAGTTGAGGTGGTTGTGTCAAATGCAAATCATCATTCTTCGGCAGATCCTTTAACACACCTTTTCTCCTTAAATATCATGATTAATTCCATATAATGTTTTATCTTGAAGGCAGCCCCATGTTACAGCTATCTAACAAATAGTTGCCTAATCTTCAAAAACATTTCCTGTCAGTCACTAAACTGGTTATGCGCGTCCACCTTTGCGTGCATGAGGATCACACACACAAAGCGCTCAATTGTTATTTTGGTTCAAATAACGATGTTTTTAAAACATTAAATAAAAAAATCAAGCATGCAACGAGTCATAATTATTTTGCCCACCTATTCTTTTTCAATTGAAGTAATCCAAAAATAATAATTATTTTTTTTCAAAAGTATCTGTAATACGATTACAATATTTTAGTTGGTAAACGTAACCGATTACAGTTCCTGTTTTTCTGTAATCCGTTACATGTAACGGATTAGCCTACTTGTAGTCTGTTACTGCCCAACTCTGGTAATAAGTAATAATATACTAGTATTACTGGCGTATAAGTTATTAAAACGGTCATTTGCAAAAGCCGTACAGTGCACAGAGGCTATTTGTAGTGGAAGTAAACTTTTCATGAAAGACGTTAGTCAATTTAACACAATGCTTAATGGTGTCTAGCTATACAGTCAAATTTAGCATGATGTTAATGCGCAACAAAATGATCTAATGTTGAGATGCATTAGATCAGGCCAGCTGACAGTCTTGCCTGGGCCCGGGACGAGATAATCTTAGATGGGCCCTTTAATGTCAACCCAATGTCAGTTCCGGGCCCCCCCTACCCTGGGCCCGGGACTACAGACCCGTTTGTCCCCCCCAATCAGCGGGCCTGTTCACCATCACCCGCAAATTACGTTCTTGCAGTACGTAGTATGTAGTATGCGATTTGAGACTGAGACCAAGATACTGTAGTTAACCAAGATACTTTAGTTAACCATTTTAGTATTTAGTGTCAACCACACCAAGGTGTTCTCAACTCACATGGAGCGGTTTTCCATAGCAACTTGGAATATTATTGTCACACATCTGTGCACAAATGGAAACAGATCCACAACTTGATCCACAAATGTAGAAAAACAATTCTAATACAAAAAAGCTTACTTACAAATCTTTCTGTATACAAATATTGGTCTACAAACACAAGTCAAGTGTTGTTTGAGGATAGTGAATTACATTTGTGCATTTTATTTTATTTTTTATTTTATTTAGGGTACGCATTTGTGAGTAAGATGCTGTTGGATGCTGTGTATTCATAGCATCCAACTCATGGTTCACATTTGTGGGTTTTATGTTGTGTATTTGCAGATTATGCTTCACATGTGAATTGTATGCTGTGTCATTAAGGATCATGGTTTACATTTGTTCATTGTATGCTCTAAAATACAAATACTATGGCAGTGTTCACAAACATTGTGGAACTGTCCTATCTCCATAAATCTAAACACTCAAAAATGGATAGGGGGTTCTCCCGTAGTGTTAACTCCTAAACATTCTTTCAAGAACCTTTTCTTTTTAGACTTGGTCAAATCAGACTCCTAGCCTTGCTACAGACAGACATGGAGACAGTATAATACAGACAGAAACATTAATTTGCAAAAGATTAATGAGAAGAGAAAATAACTGACTTGAAATCAATGTTTTTTCCAAACATGCCCTGCAGCTGCTGTTTTCTATCTCTTCTATTACAAAGTCAATTGAAAGAGTGCGTCTGTGATTGACTAGATAATAAAACACATCCACACGCAATCATACGTCAATCTACACTCCAACCTCACTATAATTGTCTCCATGGCCAGTCATTCACCTCCGGTAATATGCAATAAAACAGTCCATTCCAGCGAATCTGTGTTTAAATGACAAAAAAGGCCCAGCAGAGCATACATGGCTCAGGAGAGGAAATGGCCAGCGGGGGGTCCTAAGTAAAACATTGCAAATGGTATTGTGTGGTGGTGTGATGTCAGCCCCACTGTGTATGGTCACACAGTCACAATGCGACAGTGATTATGCCCTGGGGTGAAGCCTGTGCTTGTCTGATTACTAGTCAGGGCAATATTTGATATACATTTTCAAATTTGGATACACTTACTCTGCACAAGTGACCTCACCCTTGCTGAAATGTGTCATTTGTAGTACATGCTTCTCCTGATGGTCTCTAATCACATGGACGGTCCTGAACACCAGAATCTCCAGCCTTAGCAGAAAGAGAGACTTACTTTTTTGTCCTACTTTAATGAGCCATCTTCTTAAAACTATAACCACCACCCCAAACACCAACTAAAACTGCATTGTATGCCACCACAACCTCCACAAAATCACGCAACTCTGCATACAAACACATAGTACCATACAGCACAATACAATACAATCCAACAACACAATGCAAAATGAAAATACATTCCCTTACTCTTCTCCTTCAGAATACCCCTAGAGCCCCCAAACCTCCCAAGACAGTTCCTCTCTGTTAATCAACTCGCATTTGACCCTAAGGTGCACAAAGACTAACTCCTTAAGATAACAGCACTGGTTCTGTTTACCTAGTCATTCTGACCCGGTTCCTCCTTGTTAGTCAGAGAGCCAACTTAGCCTAGGCAAACAATAAATTAAACAAAACACATTATACCTGTTCAGTACTTGAATACATGAGAGAAAGAGAAAGTGTGAAATAGATAGCGATACAAGGAGAGAAATTTGGGAGGGATTGGTCTATTATTAGATAGGAATTACTTTTTATGTGCAAGATAAGAAGTGCAGAGCGGAGAAATCTACATGCACAAATAAATAAGTAAATAGGCCAGCTAGGCGCCAAACAGTTGTCGTCAGCACTGAAAAAGTGAGGGAAATAAGAGGGGAGAGGATGAGAAGATGAGAAGAGGCCAGTAAAAGTGAGGATAAAGAAAAAGACAGGATGAGAGAGAAGAAGACAGTAGGCCCCTACAGGTAAAGAAGGAAGGAAGAGGACATAGAAGAGGACAGGAATAGTATAGCAAGGAAGAGCTAAGCAGAGGAAAGGAGGCTCAGAGCGGAAGGATATATGGATCCAGCCTAGACAGGAGTGTCCTTTTCATAATATGTGTAGATTTCAACAACATTTAGGGAGGAGAGTTTAAGCATCAGACAACACACCAAACCAAAATAGCAAGCCTTTTTATGGGCTTGCTCTTCTGTAGCCTTTGAACTTGAACTCCACTTATGAGACTAGGCCCTCTTGTTTGAATATGCCTGGGACAAGAAGTACATGCGGACTTTAGCAAGATTTAACGTTACAGTTCATATAAGAAACTAAGTAAATTCAATAAATAAATTAGGCTTTAATCTATATATTTCACATGACTGGGAATGCATATTTGGATCTGGCTTAAATGGTGTAACATCTCCTTTGCATAGTTGATCAGGCTATTGATTGAGGCCTATGGAATGTTGTCCCACTCCTCTTCAGTGGTTATGGGAAGTTGCTGGATATTGGCGGGAACTGGTACTTGCTGTCCTACGTGTTGATCCAGAACAACCCAAACATGCTCAATGGGTGACATGTCTGATCAGTATGCAGTCCATGGAAGAACTGGGACATTTACAGCTTCCAGGGATTGTGGGAATACAATGGGCCTCAGGATCTTTTTACGGCATCTGGGCATTAAAAATTCCATCAATAAAATGCAATTGTGTTTGTTTTCCGCAGTTTTTGTCTGCCCAATACCACAACTGTAGTGTGTAATCAGCTTCTTGATATGCCACACCTGTCAGGTGGAATTATTCTTGGCAGAATCAGAAATGCTCACTAAGTGGGATACACACAAATATGTATACAAAACTTTTGAGAGTAAGTTATTTGTTTGTAAATCTGATAAAACATGGGACGCACAATTTACATTTTGCTTTTATATTTCTGTTCAATGTATGTCATTGTTCAGAGGTGGCTTGATGTTTTGAGCATAGTCTTTTTAGTCTCCATGGCTGGTTGCTGAGGTACAGTACGGGCAAAGAAACATGACATGAGTAACCTGTGACAGTCAGTGACCCGGTCTGCAGACCATACAATGTGTCGCAGTTCACGTCTGCAGCATGCAGCATGAAGTTGATGGAAGAAATGAGGATGAACTTGATTGGTGTGTGTCATTGGATCAGGATGGACTAGAAATGAGGATGAACTTGATTGGTGTGTGTCATTGGATCAGGATGGACTAGAAATGAGGATGAACTTGATTGGTGTGTGTCATTGGATCAGGATAGACTAGAAATGAAGATGAACTTGATTGGTGTGTGTCACTGGATCAGGATCGACTAGAAGATTTAGGAAAATAATTTAACTGCTGATATAGTACATCTGCTGGTGCTCCTCTTTGGTGATACCTGTGATGTTATTCTCCCACCTGAGGTTGTGCTTAACGCAAGCATAGGTCAGATTTAAGAAAAGTCTACCCTTCTATCAATGCTATACTTCGAAGAGTGTCACCTTCATTCTACTTTGATCAACATTTTTTTAACCAACTTTGTGTGAATCTGGGCCAATAATAGGCTACTATTACTGATATGGCTTCATAGAGGAGACTGCTATAGCACACTCATTTCTGTGCTCCAGACAGCTCTGGCTCAAGTTATGCACAGGTACATAAGTGCCAAGTCAGCCTCTCCACAGTACGGGGAAAGAAACATTAGTGATGAGACTTACCACGCTTGTGTAATTTGCTAACTTGAGTATCTTGACAAATGCATTTTTGGGTGGACGGTTATGTTTGAGGGGATTAGACGATGCATCCTTGCATGTGTTCCAGTACTGAGGTATAAAGAATCAGAAATATGCTGAAACATTAACACGTTGTGTTGGTAAGTCAGGAAGTCAGTAATTCACATGGAGCTGGACATGTTCAGCGGGGACAGTTTGTATTGTAGTGGCCTGGGATGATGGAGTTGAATGCAGAGCTAAAGTCAACAACAAGTCTCCTTGCAGTATTTGGGCTGTTGAGGTTTTAGAGGATTTGGTGATGGCACATATTGATATCATTATCTAGAAACATGATGGCTTTCTAGGCAATCTGCAATGGGTTGAGGGAGGTGTCACTGATGATTTTGAGATCCTACAGGGACTAAAGTGCTGAAACATTTTCATTATGACCAAGATGAGTGTTACAGGTCTGTACTCATTCAGCCAGGACACCAAAATCAAACTGCTCAAAAAGTGTATACAACACTTTGCGAGTATCCTTCGAATACTGCTCCCACCATTTCTCCTAGGGCCTTCATGTTACATGTTTGTTGTTGCCCTGGACAAGCATACCCAGTTCATCTCAATGAGGTCCTGAAAATTAGTTGAAAAGTTGAGTCCAGTGTGCTTGGCTGGGACTACAATAAAAATGTGTAACTTTGGGGGTACTCAAGGAACGGAGTTGGGAACCACTGTTTTAGATCATTATTATTATTATTATTACTATACCTTTATTTCAACAAGGAAGAGACTGAGACCAAGGTCTCTTTTATGGCTGGGCCCTGCGTATATATGTTTACATATACAGTTTAGGTACAATCATTAAAAACAAACAGAAAAAAAGCACAGAACAGACAAAAGAAGACGATCACAGATAGCAGAAAACAAAATACAATGCTTTAAACACAGGTGTTATTCCCTTAGAAGCCTCAGGTTTTAGTGGATATTGGACCTGACAAGGACTGTGGGGACCCTTAGGTGTAACCCAATATTGATATTACAGCCAATAATAGGACCAGATTTTCAAAACAAATGCAGCACACTTGTCTGCACACAGTGGAAACTGTACATGGAGCAGACATTTGTCTCTCACAAGTAACACCTCTGAAAGTACAAGTCATGTAAAACTCTTGAAGTTTAAATACAAGTCATGTACAATCAGATCATGCCTGACGTAACACTCAGGAGGATTATGAACACCAGATACCTGTTTTTGAAATAGTTACACAATTTCTCCCACAAATATGTTCATAAAAAAATTTACATTGCTCAATGCATGGCAGTCATATGCTTTAATCCGGGGGGGGGGGGGGG
>JACXGI010005499.1:18131-46751 GCA_016801175.1 Esox masquinongy | reverse complement strand
ATACTGTAGGCTACTGGAATGAATCATACATATGGTAGGCTGCTAGAAGGAATCATATATATGGTAGGCTGCTGGAATGAATCATATATACAGCACTGTAGGCTGCTGGAATGAAGGATACATACTGTATGCTACTGGAATAAAGGATACATAATTGTAGGTTACTGGAATAAAGGATAAAGACTTGTAGGCTACTGGAATAAAGAATACATACTGTGTGCTACTGGAATAAAGGATACAGACTTGTAGGCTACTGGAATAAAGGACACATACTTGTAGGCTACTGGAATAAAGGATACAGACTTGTAGGCTCCTGGAATAAAGAATACATTCTGTATGCTACTGGAATAAAGGATACAGACTTGTAGGCTACTGGAATAAAGGATACATACTTGTAGCCTACAGGAATAAAGGATATATACTGTATGCTACTGGAATAAAGGATACATACTTGTAGGCTACTGGAATAAAGGGTACATACTTGTAGCCTACTGGAATAAAGGATACATACTGTATGCTACTGGAATAAAGGATACATACTGTACGCTACTGGAATGAAGGGCTTACTACTCCAGACAAGTGCACAGTCAAACACCTTGTGACTCTGTTCTATTTATCACAATCCTACAGTCCAAGTATACAATATATTTTATAAACAGGGCATGGGCATACTTGTCTCATAACATATCCAGTTGGAAACTATCAATATATTGCCTGTTTTTTTAGAAATCCTATTTGATAGGTTTCCAATTTCCAGTTTATACCCTCATGATTCCCGAAAATTCTTCAGGAGGGATTTTTTGGGGAAAAAATAATTTATTGGAAGTTTCCAGATTTTTGCAACACCATATTCAATGGATAGTGTCTCCCAAATATCACTGTCCCACATATCACTGTCCCACATATCACTGTCCCTGATATACTCGTCACCCTCCCTGACAACTGTAACCATCACATTACCTTAGATTTGTAAAGCTGCTGTGAATGTTACGCCGGGGAGGAAAGCTGGATTCATCATCTCCGACGACAGCTTTCTGCCTGCTCCCTGGAGGCGCCCTCTGTCTTGGCACACCCACATGTGGCTTGGTGAGTGTGTGTGTTCTTCAGCATGCATGTGTGTGTGTGTGTGTGTGTGTGTGTGTGTGTTGCCTGCTGAGTCACACCTCTGCAGCAGGCAGGTGCAGGAAAGGTCTGGAGCAGACTGACGAGTCCAGGGGGGCTCACACATGGAAGGCTGTCCAAACCCCCCTCCCAACTCCCACACACACACGCACACACACGCAGAACACTGAGCCGATCAGTGATCAGTGCCACAACACGGAGGGCGTCTACAACACAACAGCTCTGATTGGTTAGGTAGAGACAGGCTTAGTGAAGACATACGTCAATGTGGTGTCGACATACTGTCTGAATACTCAACTGTGTTCTGTTTACCATTTAGTGTTTACTATGAAGTACTGCGCTTTTACGACTATTTACTGCTTACCGTGCAGTACTATGCTTCTACTCCAATTCACAGTTTAAAATGTCTTACTGAACTTTTGCTACTATTCACTGTTTATCATGGAGTACTACGTTTTTACTACTCTTTACTGTTTACCATGTAGTACTCTGTTTTTACGACTTTGTACTGACATTGCTACATGTTGGTACTAACATGGCCATTTTGGGCGTTCGTTACAAAATTCTATAATCAAAAAAATTATTTCAATAGTAGGATGAATTCTATTTTCAAGTATAAAAGCTAAATGTTTGGGTTGAACAAAAATGTCACAATTCCTGTGTCAATCATTCCGTGCTTTGTTGAAATATGTCATTTTAAAATGAAGTCGATCTTCCACGTCAAGCTGTTTTTTCAGACAAGACATACAGACATTCTATGTTCTCACAGGGTGGGGCCTTCTCTGTTAGAGACATCGGTACAGCAGGTTCCCATACAAACTCTCCTGCCTGTGAACTTTTAAGGTCACACACCAAAGAAATGTGCCCAGGAAAAGTGCTGAGTTGCAAACATCGAAATCCTGCCAAGACCCCTATCAACATCACACGCCCTCCTGCCCAGTTATCTCCACTGGACAGAACTGCTACCAACAGCTGGTAGAGAAAGCACTCAGCTCACAGGCACATGTGCCACAATAACGTCTGCACATGCTCAATCCCATTTTCATCCACTAGCAGTTCTTTATTACCAGCTAACACGGTATTACGATAGCAAGGCATTCTAGTCATGTGTTATGTAGGACAATGTTTGAGTATCGGATGTCACGCTCTTTATACAGGTGAAACGTGTTTCAAGACGTATGCGTCAACAAATTTACTGCTAATGATGAAAATCAGCTGCTGGCCCAGTCCATCCAGTACCGTCCATGTCTTATCCACGATGCTGCAAGATTTAGTTCCACTCCTGAAAAGACTTGCACAATAGAGATGTTGGGAGTTTAATCTCATTCCATACCAGCTCCCGAAAGACTTCCTGGGAGCCAGTGTGTGTGCGTGTGTGTGTGTGTGTCTGTGTGTGCGCAGGGGGAGGGGTTTGGCCCTCTAACAGAGACACAGACATTCAAGTTCGAGTTGCGTCTTCTTTTGTTCAGGGGTGCAGTCAGTGTGGCTAGCACTCTGGGACCCCCGCCCACCCCCCCTGACAGATAGGAGCACAACTGCATTGTCTGGGTCGAGACAGGGCGCTTGTTGCTTTGCCTTCTGTCTCTGTGTGCCGAGCACTTGACAATGGCCGCTTTTTAAATATGCAGACAATCTTATGAAAGAGCAATTCCTCCCTCCTGTCTGTTTTTGTCACCTTTCAAAAGCTCTGCCCTGGTTCACTTCACTCTTTTTTTCCCCCTTCAGATTACTTAATGCTTCAGTCAATCAGTTTAAATTCCACCGCAGAAATTGTAACATTTAACTCGTGGCATTTAGCTGGAATCGTATGGTTATACACAATTACCTTTATATTAACAATACTTGCTCTAGTTTGACATCAATAAATATGTTGTGCAAAATTAAGGATGTCTTCGAACCTGACTGATTTCTGTAGCATACTAACAATTTTTTCTGCAGTATCACCTAGGCTTGATTCTAATCTACTTCTAGATGTCTCCTTTAACAGCAACAGTGGTGCCAGTCATCTAAAGCAGACTGCTGCCTTTTCTTTTTTAAAGCAGGACATTTAGTACAGTACTAGTCAGTATTAACGTTTGTAACTTCACAGCCCTGGCTGGCCTTGTGGAAGCATGTGCTTGTCTCTGCTCTGCCCAGGCGCTCACAGCTTGGCAAAGGACTGGCTCACGCAAACTTCTGTGTTGTAGCTACAGATAGGCACCCAAGCTGGTCGCCGATTTCAACATGTTGAGCCCACTACCCTTCGGCACAGCCAAATGGTTCAGCAGATGCCCTTTTGTCCCTGTTTCTTAATAAACAAAGGAAAGATACAAACTAATGACCCAAATTAGGAGCGAAACACTCAACTCCATCTAAGAGCAAATTGTCTTCAAGCAGATGTTCAGTAATATTGAGGGGAAATCAACGATTAGGTTTTACAGGTTGATTGTTTTTGCGTGACAATTTCAGTGACTACACCGATTAGTTAACAATACACTGATATTTCTTTCTATTGAGTATTATTATTGTGGGACTTCAATAAAACTGCTGATGCCTGATGACATCTAAACAGTGATAAAAGGTGCAAGAATTATCAAACTACGAAGACATGAGAATAGTTATGTAGATTGATAATTTGAAAGAATAACAGTGGTCACCTCCACTTGTGTTTTGGGAAAAGGCTGAGGTGTTGGCCCAGGGAAATGTAACCACTTCCAAATGTATGTGTTCAGATTACCGTTTAACATCTACGTCGTCGACCAACGCCGGAATAAAACACGTTTTGATTTTGGTTTCCGATGGTGTATGACAGCTGAACTTAGCCCCTGACGCCGGTGTAAAATTAAAGATGTAGCCTCAGTAGTCAATTAATAGCTAGATAAAGAAATATGATATCCTCAGGTGGGTCAAAACGAATATATCAAAAAGTTACACTTCCGTGTCTCTTAAACAATACCATGCCAGCGAAAACAGGAGAAAATCTTCCCGTGCTTAGTAGATTGGGGGGGGGGGTACTATTGATGGCGATGGCGGTGAGTGGGGGAGGCTTACAGCGTATGACCATCTGTAGCAATGCCCTAATGAATAATGCTCATTGACTTCAAAGTGGTTAGCTCTTAATGCATCTTTAAGGCCAGGTTTGCAGAGTAGCTAGACGTTAGATAAAGATTTTTTTTGTTGTTGTTGAAAACTGTACTTGAGAAGCTTTGGCAGGAGGCTGTGTGTGGGTGCCCGCGCGCATGTGTATTGCGGGGGGGTGGTTCTCGACAAGCTGCTGCACATTTTCTCAGGTCCAGCCCACGCCTTTACCAGCACACCAGCCAGATATATCTGGACCACACACACACACACACACACACACACACACGCTGGACACCACACCGTACCTATACAGGGACCAGTCTAGATCCACAGCATCCGCACCCGTTCACCGTGAACGTGAAGGAATAATCGAGCACGACATTTTACTTTTATTCCAGGAAAATATTATTTTAAAAATTGCACGGTGTGTGTTTTATGAATCACAGTCACAAATTGAACTGTAATTAAGAAGACCAAAAACTTGAATATGTTAAATAACTGAAATGTGTAAGTACAGTTAAATGTAAGAATATGGGATTTATTCAAACCGCCATAGGAAATGATATTCAGACTGTGCCCACACACACACACACACACCAATTCAGAGAAATGAAAGCAAACCTGTAAGGTTGGTTGCCTGCCCTGGTAGTAGTTGACAAAATTAAAATAAAGAGCTTCTGCGTAAATACTGCAATGCGGGTTTGATTGAATTTAGCCCAGCTTGGTGCAGTTGTAACAGTTGATTGAGCTAAATATCTTACGTCTCTAATACACATAGTCCTTCGAGAAATGACGAAAATAATAGTTATTTACAAAGCAACTTCACAATCATTTCACCAGATGACATCATCCTTGTGTTTAAATGACTGTGGACCCGAGCTTTTTAAAAAAGAGTAACGTGCGTTACTAATCTTCCAAATGCTCACTTGTTTTGTACCTTTTAATGTAATACTTATTGAAACCTGGTTGTTCACTAGTTATGTGGCAAATTAAATACACAAATTCAAATACAGTACGAGTTCAGTTTCAAGGTTCATATAATTTATTGCAGTTTGCACACAATTTAAAAAATTTCAACAGCACACCAAAAAAGTACAAAACTAAACAGCCTTAGAATTTACTCCCCTTGAGAAAATAAAACATACTATGATTGTCAAAGCTAAATGTCTAAATCCATAAAAGGAACAATGTCAAAGAAACAAAATCTCACAGGGAAGCAATTTGATTTGAATCAAAATCTGCTTCTTTTTCAGACAGTGATTGTCCTTTTTATCAGATTTATTGACCCCCCCCACCCCCATGTCATTTGTCTTCTACATTTGAATGTTTTTCTCCCCACTGGACGTTCCCTGTTTTCAAGTAACCAAAGTTGGAGTGATGTAAATGGAGATGCTTATTGGGTAATTTCACAGCTTCCGTTCTATTTTTTTAAAAGGTAAATAAACAGTCCAGTTACACACACTTCCGTGTTACAGTTATAACAATGTCAACTAAAAACAAGCTGTTTACAGTAGTTTAAGGCGGTCAAGTACAATATGAAAAGCCAGCGATAATTGTAAATAAGTCTCCAAAGAGAGAGCAAACCCACATGTTATATTTTCCATGATATTTGTGGGTGTAAAAAGATAAATGACCACTGTGCAAAATGCCATGATACTGTGCGCAGTTTGCAAGGAGAGCCCATGTGACCAGTTGATGCTGCCACCACGTCCACTGAGGAGCTAAGCAAACCCCCAGGACAGTGAGAGCTAAGCAAACCCCCAGGACAGTGAGAGCTAAGCAAAGCCCCAGGACAGTGAGAGCTAAGCAAACCCCCAGGACAGTGAGAGCTAAGCAAACCCCCAGGACAGTGAGAGGCATTCCAGTGTCTCCCCACAAATCCATAACCCTACTTAGAACTGAGTTTGGGTAGAGTTGCTTTTGCTTTCGTTTGGCAGTTCTCTAGAATGGCTATTTGCTTGATTCAATTATTTTATTAGTGCACAAAAATATTTTGAGTGCCCCTCCCCCTTTACATTTTTACATTCACCAAAATGAGAAAAAGGGAAATATCCTAGATACAAATTTCTAATAAAGAACAGCTCAAACTTTTTGATTAATTATAATTTGAAGGTAAATTAAATAATTTCATGTCCTCTTCAACGTAATAGTATCAATTATTCCTTAATCTATTTTTTATACAAATAACTTTTATAAAGTCATCTTTTTAGCATACATCTCAGTTAAATAAGCTTTAAAGGTGGAATCAAGCATGCCAATTCTCCCCCGTCAGAAGTAAGGACTACGCTTTCAGTACAAAACACGCACACCTGCATACTTCCAGAACATTCTTAAGATCACCCAAGAGATACACACGGACAAATAAATTAGGAGCGTGATGTTTTAAGCATAGTGCTGCTCTCCGATTATTAAGCTTTGAAGTGAAAAACCTTCAGGAGTACTTAGGTATGAGTCGGTGAGCGCCTCTCTCTCGCGCACACACACACACAAACACACACACACAGCTCAGACAGATCAGTGCAACACATTCTCATTGGCCGCACAGTTAGAAAGAAGTGCCAAATGAAAATATAAATAAATAAATTACCCACAATGCTTACTTAACATCAATGAGAGGGCAGAAAATACCAAATAAGAACATTGACTGGGTAGAAACAGCAGGTGAGACCCTTAAATCCCTGACCAGCATTCAGCAGAGTAGACTATGAGGAAGTGCTGTGTGGACAGGGTGGAAGGGACCCACATTAGTGGAGATCTAGATTAGGTCAGTTTAGTTAGGTCACTGCTGGCCTTAAGCCCACGCTGCCACCTCTGTCCGTCTGACGACAAGCTTCACCTCACATACCGTTACGCAAGCTTCAACCCAAGACCAGTGTGTCGACGCGGAACCTTCACAGCCCAGCATCCCAAAGGAGTCCCAACGGACTCTCAAAAAGTAGCAGAGAAAAGAAATGAACTACTTAAGAATCAAATTAGTTAATTTAAAAATACACTCCCCAAATGCAAAGAAAAACAACAACAAAAGGTAAGATAAATCATATTCATGCATTTTTCATAGCTGTAATATTCCGTTTTTTTTGTTTTGTTTTTTTCACAGACCGCTCCCTCGAGTATTCACATAGTCTGTCATATATTTGTTCAATTACAGTATACAGCAATACAGCAATTCACATTTCCAAATGTACAGGTTGGACTTCATGCAATAACAGATCCCATTTTCCAAAAATAAATCCAGAATCACGTGGAAAACATATAGGGTACAGCCATCTTAAATTCAATTCAGTTCAATGAGGGACGTTTGAAGGCTGCAGATAGAGTTAAGAAATTCTAGAATAAATCATCCGGAAAGGATTTTAGAAAATACTTCAGTTAAGGTGAAAAGGAAGCTGTACATTGCATGAGTGCCATTTGTCTTTCATCAGTCAAGTTTCCTATCACAAGTCAAAATATACAAAAGCTTAAGCGGTAAAAGCTTGCAGCTATATAGATCCGACCTCTGCAGTTTCCAAAACACAAACTCACAAACGCAAAACATAAACACACACACACACACAAACGCACACACGCGCACACATACGCAGTGATGAAATTTGATAATGAAAATAGAGTAGTGCACTATATACATACGTATTGATACACAACATTGTGTGTCTTGGTATGTATTCATGATCACAGTACCCGTTTAGTGTATTCTATTTGTTTTTAACATCAGTGTGTTACCTGAACACTTCACATGGTTGTCATCCAAGGTGTGCCTCAAGTTGAGGATGGGTGTATAGACATTTGTGTGTATATTCACAGACGAAAACTAAAAATGACAAAACACGGGCAACTGATACGCCCGTGTCTCTCTTATATTTAACAAAACCTGAACCAATAAAATAAAACAAAAGGACCGGAACGAAAAAAAATCAGTAGTAACATTTTCATGTGCTATTAAAGTGCAATTGAACAAGATTTTGCAAATGTACGTACAAGAAACATGACTGATTCAGACCTGACTCCCCCACCTAAGGCCCCCACCCAACCCCCGGTCCAATTCCCCTTACCTCTCTGCCCAACCTTCACAGACAACCCCCTCTCATTAAGCTTAAAAACAAAGTCCTGGTTTCAGCAGTCTTCACTTCCACAGTTCCTGAGAACTGTCCTCTATGGCCCAGTCCCTGACATTGGGGAGGTTGAGGGCTTCGCTCTTTACCGACAGCGAGTTGACCAGTTCGCAGTGGAACTTGCGGATGTGGCGGTACAGGTCGCCCGACTGCGTGAAGCGCCTCTCGCACCACTTGCAGGCGTGCGGCTTCTCCCGCGTGTGCACCACCGCATGTCGGCTAAGGTTGTGGGAGTACTGGAAGCTCTTTCCGCACGTGGTGCACGTGTACGGCTTCTCCCCGGAGTGAGTCCGCTCGTGCCGCTTCAGCGTGTACATGCAGGAGAACGTCTTGCCGCATATCGAGCAGGTGGGCACGTTGACGTCGCTGGCGGGCTTGGCACGCACGCCCTCCTGCTCGCGAAAGTGCGTGCTCAGGTGGATCTGGAGGATGTGCGGGCTGGGGAACACCTTGTTGCACAGGGGGCACATGAAGATCTGCGAGTGGGGGGCGTTCAGCATGTTGGACACGTAGGGCAGCAGGGAGCTGTCGATGCCGGACACCTCGGACTGGGCCTGGGCCCGCTCGCTCTCCCCGCCCAGCATGTCATCGTCGCTGGCTTTGTCGTCACGCTCCAGCTCGCTGGCCAGGGAGGCATCGCGCAGGGCCGACAGGTGGGCCTCCAGGCCCAGGCGCCGGTGGGCGTGGCTGCCGACTGCGTGGTGGTTCAGTCCCCCGTTGGTCCTGGGCGGCGTGGCTTTGGCGCCGCTGTGGTCCATCTCGTAGTCGGCGCCCAGGAGCTCGTCGTCGTCCGAGCCCGTGCTCTTCTCCTGCTTCACCTGGATCAGGGCGCCCTGCAGGCTGTCTGGTGTCACGGCGCCGGAGAAGTAGGGGTTGTTGGACAGGGCCTCGGCGGGACCCGACAGGCTGGACTTCACCGACAGATCCAGGACGCAGTCTGCGTCCGCCGACACCCTGTGGGAGGCGCGGGAGCCCGCCGACCTTCGGGACAGGGAGCCCGTGGAGCTGCTGGGGCTGCCAGCCGGGGACTGCAGCTTGGGGGGACTGCAGTGGGTGTCAGCCTCCCCAGGGCTGGCGGCGGTGGCCGGGGTGACCGCCCGGTCCGACGGCAGCCTCATCCACAGGCCGCTGGGGTCCTGCTTGGCCTCCAGGTCCTCGTCGTCGCTGGGCAGCAGGTCGGCCGCGACCGGGTGACCCGTGCTGCCCTCGGAGAAGCTCTCCACTTTGTCGGAGCAGCTGGAGGCGTCCTCCTCCCGCTTGGTGCTGTCCGCCTCGGCGGTGGCTTTGTGCTTCAGCTTCTTCTTGCAGACCTTGACGATGTCGTACATGTGGAGGAAGCTGGCGGCGGCCAACACATCCTCCACCGGCAAGGCTTTGAACTGGAGCTTCCCCTCGTACATGAACTCGAGCAGAAGAGCAAACGCCGGGGCCGTGACAATGTCGCTGTTCAGATGAACAATGTCCCTTTTGTCGAGCTGGTCCTTGTAAAAGAGATGGAAGTACATGCTGCACGAAGCCAGCACCGCTCGATGGGCTCGGAACTGGGCATCGCCAACCAGCACAGTGGAGTCACAAAGGAAACCCTGATGCCTCTGCTCGCTCAGACACTGTAGCAAATGTCTGCTGTGGTCTGGGAACTCCATGCTGTCTTCATAACCTAGAACAGACGGCAGATGTTAGATGCACGTTATTATAGGACAGCGACTGCTTTGCTTCGGATTGTATGCAGCATTTCTGTATCCACTCAGCGGCTCCGTCTTTCACCTCATGCACACACAACTACACCCACTCAACCTCTCTCACACTCGGAAGGGAACAGCTAAAACTGAAATTAGCCTACACATTAAAATTGGCTATATCAGAAACCGTACCCAGAAAACAAAATGTCAACTAAGCTATCACTGAAGAGATATATTCCTTAAAAAACACACACACACAAACACACACACACACCCACACTGAATAAAAACCATAAAGTTGAATTGCTCCATACACCTAAATGTTTCCAGATGATATTTGGGAGAGTTGTTGCTGTAGAATGTGATCTACAGGCGCTCCACATGATCAGAGAGAGGCTTCAGCAGCTGAGCGCCTCCTGGTCAAACAGATGCCTGCCTGCCTGTTAACCGAACAGCTTCTGCGCTTTTACTCTCCCAGCTCCCAGTGTGGTTATTTTTAATAACCCACTTTGGCCCGGCCAGCTTCTTTAGGTAACAGGCTTTCAGGTACACAAGCAGACCTTACGTACGCAAGCTACCAATTCCAGAGGCCTAAGTGTACTAAGTCTGACAACTGTAGACGCCGAATTGAAGGGTTTCGAAAAACAAGTTGCCTTGTTGGTAATTAGAAAAATGCTTTCATTGCCAGCTTCCACTGCTATTTACACGCTCTAAAAAGGGGGTCCTACTAATTTATCCCCATTCACTAAACGCCAGTTTCTATAAATGAACTATAATAATAACATGTTACGAAATTTAAAGGGGGGGAGGTTCACACCTGTTAACCAAGCCGTTTTTTCTTGCCTGAAATAATACATGAGCGTGAACCAAAGCAGTTAGATAAATCCATTTGAATGCAAGTGAACAAGTATGCGGCCCCCTTTACAGAGTTCAGATTTTCCTTAATGAGCGGCTTACAGGGACAAGGACGTCCAACCCCCCCCGGCCAACCCCCACCGCCTCGCGCTCCCCCCTCGCCAAATCTTTCCAGAAACCGCGCGTACTCCCCAAAGAGTCCACGGCTGAAGATTTACAATACAATCACTTTAAGTGCTCTGTAGTCTACATCAATCCTAATCCTTAAGATGGCTAAAAATAAAGATTGCAGGACAGCTCGCAAGGTAGCAGCGATCAAATTAGGGGTCTGCGAGGACAGAGAGGGACGGAGAAGGAGGCTTACAAACATCTGATCCAGCTGACTGGGGACATATGGCAGCTGCTGCCCAGATAAAGAGATTAAGACTAGGAGGAGTGCGATTACAGCTGTCTAGCCAATTCAGGCAGCTCAAATCTGCAAGTTCTAAATTAGTCACCACCAACAGAAAAAATGAACACAAGCTGGGGAAAGAGGACATCAGGCTTTTAAGTAATTTCACAGAGAGTTTGTTTGAAAAGGTCTAAACTGTGCTTTTTTTTCTCATCATTTTTTTAAATGTAGTTCAGGGGTGTTTTAACTAGAATAACAACTAAAACGCAGAACATTATCATTAAAATTGTTTTTAGTAGTTTCTTCCATCAGATTTGATCTATTAAGTTATGTTTTATTTTAGCATAGTACTGTTTCCCAGACAATAAATAAAAATAATTAAACATCATTTAAACATTAGTTAAACACAAATTCATTAATATTTTGGTTAAAAAAATAACACAACATCAAAAAACAACATAAAATAACCTTTTTTTTTTAATTTAGTGAACAACAATCAACTCCAAGCACAACTTGCTCACTTGAAAAACTACACATGCAAATGGATCTGATAAAATCTTACTAGGAAACCTCTTCCTGACTACAAAAACACCAGTCTGTCCCCTTAGCTACACAACAAGTAGGGAAAATCCTTCACTTGCCTTTCCATAGAGCTCTAACTAGAAGCAGGCAGACACCGGGAACAGCTCTGGAAAAGCCGGAGCCCCACATACAAAACAAAAGCCTCCCAGAGACCCGGACCCCTTCCCACAGACAGTACCTGCAGTATGCATCAACTTGATTAAGTCCGCTGTAGTAGAAAAGCTGGGACGGCTGCAGCTCTTTTGCAGAATCAATGAGGGGGTAGGAGGGGAAAAAAACTAACTGTGAGAGACAGATGCAAAGTGGAGGAGATGTTGGAGGGGAATGAGATACCTCCTCCTGCACACAGATCCGCACACACACTAACTCCCAGTCTGTGTGTTAGAATAAAAGACTGGAGGATGGCAGCCTGTCAGCTGCTCTGACATCATGTTCAGATGGAAATGCTACCTCCAGCTGTGCTCCTTTTACAGCCATATGCTGCTCCTCTACACTCTTGCCACCAGCATCTCCTTCATACAACTTCGTTTCTTTTTCTCTCCTCTTTAAAAAAAATGGGGTAAATGTAGTAGAGGTGCTTGTCTGAAAAACTAGCCAACTTCCCCACGCCTCTTTACTCAAAAGTAAAGCAGAACTTTAGAAAATAGGTCTGTGTGAAAAACGACACTTTTTTAACCTACTTTCCTGCATTGAATTTAAATACCCTGATTTTTTCCCCTGCTCTCCTTCCAGTAACTATAAACAAAGGCCAGCACAGCACATTTGCAACTGACAGATCCACGCAGCTGATATTGTTTTCGACTTCTTTACGGTTCACTGCCCTCGCCATTACCGTCATTCATTTCTCTAACCCTTCGGACAACTGACAGGAAAAAAATGAAATAATGAACAATGGGAACAATCGTATAGACCTCATGAGTGAGAATCTAAACAAAAGCTACACTATTCCTTAATGGGCCGCTAAAACTGACTACAGCCATCGCTTTCTTTTGTGAAAGTACTCCACTCTTCCGTGTGAATTTTTCAAGGGGGCTTTTTATTCCACAAGGAATTCATTTCTCTGCCATATGAGTAGATCACAATAACGCATCTATGTAGGTTATACATACATACACACATATACACACAGATATGTGTGAACGTATTCCAAGATATTAAACATGTTCCTGTTGACATAAATGTATTTAAATTAACGTTTAATTAATTATTTACAAGATCAAACCCTTTAGGAATTACTGTATACTTTGAAAATAGACAAATTAATATATGTAGGATATAATACAAACTTCTGTCCAAATATGTTAAGTTATTCATAGATTGTCCTTAAAATTAGTTCTCATCCGTAAAATTTGTTAAATCATTAAATTTCAACGACTTTTCATAACGATACTACATTATGAATAATTTAGGGTACGATACTTTTCATACTTTTCATTCCGTTTATATAAAAGGGTACCCTAAAATGCAAAATTAAATAAACTAGCCCTAGAGAGTGTTAAGTTTATAATGTTGCAACATTAATATTACAACTTGCAACACACAACGTGGTATAGAACATCAAATAATACACTGCCATTCTAACAATTTGAATAGGACATAGGCTATTGCCTTTTTACAGTTTACAAAAAGATTAAAAGCCAAGAAACAACTGTCAGAAATTAGCCATTATTGTAATCTAAACTTCATGAGAACACGTCCCTGCCGACACGAACAACTGATCAATATCTGTCAACCTCTAAAGCCTACTTCTACAGGGTGTCAATCTACCAACAGTACGCTGGTGGGTTTCTGTTCCAGAAGACTGTCGCGAGCAACACAACAGAACATTCGCAAGACTACAAAGCTACAATGTCTCGCGCACACACTCGGACTCCCCGAGTCAAGCTAGCTAGCCATAGTGGCTAACAAAAAAGTAAACGTTTGATCAGTAGTAGGCTATATAATACAGTTATGTAGCAGGCCCCGATGCTATGCCGACACGACAGGCAATACAGAGTCTCGAAGGAGCTAACATAGCAACTATTATGTGAACACAACAGTCGCTAGAAAGGATTGTTACTTTTTCCCCTTCCAACCTATTCTTTAACCTCCTTTCATCAATCGGACACTAGTAATATAGGGACTTACAGACAACAAGCTCCAATGTCTTCCTGCTTCCTTCGGCAAATCCTCCTGGGGTTGAAAAATAACTAGATTGACTTTCAACAAATTTCCATAACAACCTGCAGTGGCAGGAAAGACAGGGAGAGCGAGCCGGAGAGAGAAGGGCTGCGGCAGCCAGATGTTTCCGAGCTGTTGCTACTCAACTCCAGCAACGGTAGAGTCGTCTGACTGGCAGCGCAAAAGCCAATAGTGCTTGTGATAAGAAAAGTGAAGGCAAATTGGAAGCAGCCGCTGAAAGGGGAAGAGGGAGGGATATGTCTTCTCGGCGTAGGTTGACACCAGGCAACAGTGAGAAGGCAGAAAAAAGGCCAAGCGAACTGGTTCCCCGAGCAGACTGGCGCAGAGAGCACAGTGAGCGAGAGGCTGAGCGCAGGGTTTCGTGGGTACTGTAGTCATGCTTCGAACGAGAGGAAGAACAGGTGCACTACTACCTACTCACATTCTTTGACAGAAAAAAAACTTTTGTCAGCGGATAGAAAATGAATAAAATAAAATAGACGCCTAAAACAAGGAGCGTTCTTGGAGCATGCAGGATAAATCAAGGTAGCACAATCAATTATTTATTTTTTACATTTGAATAAAGTGATTTCCTTACTGGGCTATTATTTCTGACAACCGGTAGTCATTTTTCTTTTGTCAGAGGTTTTGCAATCCTATTAGTTTATGCCGGTACCAGAATCTGGGAACAGAGAAGTGGTTCTGTGCCCAGATTCCGATTCAGTCTTTGCCAGGGCTGCCGAATCTCGGTCCTGGAGGACCGAAACACTTCTAGTTTACATCCTATCCTTCTAATCAGGGACTAACTCAGACCTGGAGCACCAGGTGAGTGTAATTTACAACTTCTGGTTTTCATTCTATCCTTCTAATCAGGGACTTATTCATTCCTGAGATACCAAGAGAGTGCAATGTACTGCCAGGTAGAAATACAAAACAGAGGTGTTTCGGCCCTCCAGGACCGAGACTGGCAAACCTAGTCTACACATCATGATGAATATAGGCCGACCCTGATAGTCTTAACTCTACAGTCCTGTCATTAGGATGAACCTATCAACAGGTTCATATTCGATACGGGGTAGGCTAATAAAGTGAATTCACTGCATCTCAGGTGTGTCCCATTTTTTTTTTTTTTTTATGTCAAAATCGTCACTTTCATGTCAAATAATGTGCCTAAAGTAATTTAAAACGGAAATATTACATTATTTTTGTTTTTGTAGCCGATTGGCTACATTGTAGTATTCTATGTAGCCAATAACCACATCTCTGCCTTAAATGTTATATCAAATTCGTTTAATATTACGTCAATAACTAGCCTAAAGTAGGAACACAATAGTAGGAACACAATAGCTGTATGTGTATTCATCTATGCATTGTTATTCAGAGATTAGCTGCATTAATATGAAGATGCTTTACTTTGATGTGAGCCTAGACACCTCATATAGGCACGAAATGCAGAGACTGGTGAGAATACTATTGGTAATAAACATGTTATGAACCATTACATACTTTTGAGGTTAACATATGAGGCTATTTCGAGCGTAAGTGCATCAAGTTTTGTAAGCAAGAAAAGTTGCACTGAGTTCCAGGGCAGTGATGCAGGACGGCAAATGTGGGACATGAGATTCAGCTTGCCGAAAAGGATCAGACACAAAGTGTACAGTGCCTAAAAAGTCACGGTTATAAATTGAGCGATTTCTTGAATTTTCAAAGAGTTATGATGCCATGGCCTACATATGCTCCATATGTACTTAAATAAAAAAATTATGCTGCTTGTGTTGAAGCCATGGTGGAAAACCTGTGTGGACACTGAAATTCCTAAATTCGTCCCAGTAAACTAATTGGCGTTACTAATACAGTTCAAAACAAACCACGTGGTCCTACATGTAATGTATTCATAGTATTGAATCATAACTAAATTACGTCTTTAAATGCAAATGATGTCCTCATTATCATCAGTTAGTGAATGTTAATATGAATGTCAGTATGTAAATATGTATGCCTATCCTATTTTAATAACTGTTTCTTCGTCTTAAGATTTTAAAAGAAGCAAATATAAGCAGAGAAAATATAATTTGAAAAATGTTATTCCACATTCAAACAATGTTTGTTTTTATAAACGTCTGTTTCTTTTGATTAATACTTCAACTGTGGATGGTTTGACATGAATGATCTGTATGGATACTCAGCTTTCACTTTTTCCACTTCTGAAATGGGTATCAATTATTGTCAGAGGTATACAAACCAGATGCTCTCAAAAGAGCTGTCTGTATTGCAAACCTGAAGCCATTTGTGTGCTCCTCCATAATTTAGAATCCCATATGATTTACATAAACCATTTTACTTCTCCTTTTGATCCCAACATTGTTTTGGAATAAACAGATGCTGGATGGAACACCGATGTGCCAAAACAAAAAAAAAATGTTTGAAATCATACTTTCTGAAATGTCTGTTCAAAACAATGTAAAAAATAGGAATGGCTTACTCTTTTGCCCATTCTTGTCTTTTCACAAAACAGCGATGGACATTCAGAAGTAATTTTCAACTAAAACCAAATTATCAAGGATATTAGATTTGGCACCAGTTTAATTTTGTGCGACATGATCTACAATATGTGACAAATAAACATTCCACAATGAATTGCATTTCTAAGTAATTATTAAAATTTTTAGTATTGGTTATAAAGCATTTTTTACCTTCGTTTTTGAGTCAAGAAACGTTTGGGTATTGACAACAGCAATTGTTTCTCTGCAATCTTTAATTTTTATAGAGTAATTGAGAACGAGAAAAAGGAGCGAGTGAGGAGGGGGGTGTCAATTGAGAGAGGGAGAGAAAGCGACCGAGAGAGCTCCGCGAGAAATAGCCTCTACAGCGATTATACTCCATCCTGGCCTTCTGCATTCCTTCCTCTTGAGGTCACTGTGGGTTCCATGTTTGAGCTACACATCTCTCTGACAATGTCCAATGTACAGGCATTGGGCTATAATCAATAGTTTTTCGAACTCCACCCTTTCACCTCTTCTCCGCCAATGACCTTAATTTTGACTCGTCTCATTTAGAAAAAGGTCAAAGGTAACCAAGAAGGCAGCCTGAAGAACGTAGACATCCAAGTGAAAACGCCTTTGTATGAAGTGGTCCTTGCGCAAGTCATCAAGCAATATACCTTTTAAGGGGTGGATCCCAAAATAAACGTGTCAAGTGATACAAAGTAATTAGGTTGTTGAAAATATAAGCAACTTTCGTGGGGAGAGTTCTTGAAGAATTGACATTTCCTGGACACTTCATTGATTTCCTGATCATGGAGGAGTCAAGTGGATTTAGGGTGGACTTTTACACGAATGGGAATTCTATTGATAGTGACTGACAGTCTATGTGGTAGTTTGGACCAGCAGTCTAAGTGGTATGTTTAAGGAATACGGTATGAGGGGATGTGGTTTATGTCCAATATGCAGACAAAGGCATTGTAGGTGCCTGGAAACAGCAAGTGGGGTATGTTGGCAATATATCACAAACACCCAAGATGCTTTATTGCGTTTATAAACTAGTTACCAACACAATGAGAATAGTAAAAAGTGATGTTATGTCACGCCCTTGGTATAGGTTGGTTTGAATCATGAATGCTGATTGACTGATAGCCGGGATGCATCGTGCCTATGAAACAGCTCTTAGCCGTGGTATATTGGCCATGCCTTACTGCTAACATACACCATGGCTATCAGCCAATCAGCATTCAGGATTGAAACCACCCAGAATAAAGGTAGCACTACAGGATTAGTTCAAATGCATGCCAGTCTTCCAGCACCAGCAAAGACTTCTGACATGCCCCAAATTCAGCGGTGAGGTTTGGAAATGTACCGTAAGGGTACTTGATTGAATCCAATAGCCTGTTGTTCTGTCCCTGCGCAAGGCAGTTTACCCTAATTTGCTCACAATTAAGTGGTGTTATTGGGAGGGTGTTCTCAGTCTACTTACCCGGCAAAATAAGGGTAAAAATATACCACTTTTTAACGGTTTATGTGTATTTGGATATTATGTACATATTATTATGCTTCTTTGTGTTTTAATGAATGGACTAAAGAAGAGTAGCATAGAGTAGTAGAGTAGTTCAGGCAGCAGTTTATAGATATCCTAATAAAGTACCAAGTTGAATTGGGACATTTTGGAGTGACTTTTAAGTAGAATATATATATATATATTACATTTCTGAACACTTACTGTTATGTGGATGCTACCAGAATTACAGAAAATTCAAGCCTGTGGATATTGAAATAAAGGCTGATTCATGCCACACCCCAAAAACAAATCTGATCAGGGCCTGAAAACAACACAAAAAAATTAACCTGTGACAGACAGCCAGACTGACCACTGTTCGATGAAACCGGTAGGCACATTACCCTCCAGAGGTTCAGCAGGCCTCAACTCAACATCCCGTTTGCCCTGGGCGGGGCTCCCTTGATAATTATGCTAATAAATATACAGTGGCCTGGAGGTAAGAACATTACCGGTGGCACCTGGATGCCTTTGGATAGGATTAGGCAGACGTTGATGCACAGCCGCCTTTGATGAGATTATCTTTAGTTGCGTCCAACAACACAGCTGTCCAGCCTCTCTCAAACAACCAGTCAGCTCTGTTAGCAAGCCAATGGATACACAACACCAAGCCTATCATCAGTCCGCGCACCACACCGGAGTGCCAGCTCGGGGAAAAGAACCAATATGCATTATAACCTCATTCCTTCATAGCAAGCATGTGGTGATTTTGGAATAAAAAAAACATTTCATGCTAAAATTACAACTCAGTGGCATTTAACAGCATGTGAAGGCGGTACTGAGAAAATGCTTCTTGGATACTGTAAGTGAAAGTTATGTCTCAAGTCACAGAGAAGGACTGGTTTTGCTTGTGACTAGCCTCTGTTTCTAAGAGGGCCAAACAAACCATACAGTGGAGTAATTTACCCTAGAGGTACATGGACATGAAATATGATTACAGTTCAGTGATGCTGAATGGGAGAATACGCGTTGGCAGTGCATTTCTGGTGCACTAAAGTTTCGCGTCTGAATCGTTTAACTTTGACTCTTATTTGAAAACGAATCCCAGGGTTGCACTGCTGGTGTGTTATTGAAAACAAATCCCAGGGTTATTTGAAAACGAATCCCAGGGTGGCACCGCTGGTGTGTTATTGAAAACGAATCCCAGGGTTGTTTGAAAACGAATCCTAGGGTGGCACCGCTGGTGTGTTATTGAAAACGAATCCCAGGGTTATTTGAAAACAAATTCCAGGGTGGCACTGCTGGTGTGTTATTGAAAACGAATCCTAGGGTTATTTGAAAACGAATCCCAGGGTTGCATCGCTGGTGTGTTATTGAAAACGAATCCCAGGGTTATTTGAAAACGAATCACAGGGTTGCACCGCTGGTGTGTTAATGAAAACAAATTTCAGGGTTATTTGAAAACGAATCCCAGGGTGGCACCGCTGGTGTGTTATTGAAAACGAATCCCAGGGTTATTTGAAAACGAATTCCAGGGTGGCACCGCTGGTGTGTTATTGAAAACGAATCCCAGGGTTGTTTGAAAACAAATCCCAGGGTGGCACCGCTGGTGTTATTGAAAACGAATCCCAGGGTTATTTGAAAACAAATTCCAGGGTGGCACTGCTGGTGTGTTATTGAAAACGAATCCCAGGGTTGCACCGCTGGTGTGTTATTGAAAACAAATCCCAGGGTTATTTGAAAACGAATCACAGGGTTGCACTGCTGGTGAGTTAATGAAAACAAATCCCAGGGTTATTTGAAAACGAATCACAGGGTTGCACCGCTGGTGTGTTAATGAAAACAAATTCCAGGGTTATTTGAAAACGAATCCCAGGGTGGCACCGCTGGTGTGTTATTGAAAACGAATTCCAGGGTTATTTGAAAACTAATCACAGGGTTATTTGAAAACTAATCCCAAGGTTGCACCGCTGGTGAGTTATTGAAAATGAATCCCAGGGTTATTTGAAAACGAATTCCAGGGTTGCACCGCTGGTGTGTTATTGAAAATAAATCCCAGGGTGGCACCGCTAGTGTGTTATTGAAAAAAAATTCAACATTTTCTGTAGAATTTCAATGGTTGGACCTATAAAAAATTGAAATAGTAGTTAGATGAAGGTAAGGAATTTTTCTTCATCATAGGAAATCTCACATCATAGTGTATAACAAACTCACCCTTGATGTCACAAACGCCACACATTTGTAACTGACCAGTTGGATACTCATTTTCTCTGGGTCTCATACAATTGATGTCTGTAGAATGGCATTCAAGTTTATTGAGGCAATGTTTAATGTCCTTTTTGTAAATGAAAGATAGGTTCAATTTCAATATGGTCTGAATACATAGAATCAGTGGCCCGGTCACGTTTTTCTCTCCATTCGTTTTTCAAAGAGCCGTTTGATTTCACACTGAGCCATACAGCTGAGCTTCACATTAATAGATTGTGCTGAGCACAAAGTGACCAGCTCTGACAACACCTGGCTGCCTGCCTCATTGCACCCCAACATCACGGCGGCAATACAGCCGTCACGCTTTCCGATACGTTGCTTTGCCGCTGGCCAGAATCTGTGAAGCCTGAGCGCTGGGCGGACATAGACATTTTCTCTTGTGTTAGTGGGCGAGTTCGCTCGTTTATATGTGATAGATACTCCTGCCACTTTGTGCATAGGGATGATGAATGGGACTGGCTGTGGTCTACAACACAGGGAGGAGTTAAATGTCACCACACCACCAACATGGATCCCTTCTTTCATGTGTGAGGGGCAATGGCCTCTGGAAAACGTTAAATTTTGTCACGTATGACACAACCGATTTACACAATGCCTAGCATGAAATTTTGAACAATAGACTGGTGTGAAGGGTGCTTGTAGAAGTAAAGGGAATGTTAAATCCTAATGGGAAGATTTTAAAACAAGACAACATAGGGAACTGGTATTCCTAACCATAAAATAACCTGAAAGGAATGTTCTAGGACCCAATAATATTGAAGTGAGGGAACTTAGGAAGAAGGGCTGGGCTCGGAGAGTTGATTAGCGTCCACTAAAGACAATATTGCACAGTGTTAATAATTCATGAACTATCAGTTTCGAATGCACCCATCTCATTGGGCCAGGGGAACAGCTGTTGTCTCCCAGAGCAAAGAGAGGGCCTCTAGAGCTGCAGCATCTGCCTGGGGGAGGGGGGTGGTGTGTTCTCTAGGGTTTAAGCATCAGGAGACACAACTGTGTGCTTAACTTATTTATCTACTGATATATATATATATATATATATATATATACAGCTCCGGAAAAAAATAAGAGACCACTGCACCAAAAGTTGCAGTGGTCTCTTAATTTTTTCCGGAGCTGTATATTTTTTTTAAATGAACCTTCTTTTTCCCCAGTTTTTTTACCCTTCCCCAATGTCATTATATCCAGTTGTTTTATAACCATGTCTCATCACATCAACTCAATAGTGGACAGTTGAAAATTGCATCATGCTTTCCTTCTAATCATCCACGCCAAGCCCTTCTACTTTGTCCCCACACTGAGCCAACAATAACAGTATTTTTCATTTTATTGCTTTTCTTACTTCTGTCTTATTCACCCCCGACTCTTATCATACAGTATGTGGAGGCACGGAGGTGTTTTGTATTCCAAGAAACTCATTCAGCTCCCTGGTAAATCTCTCTACTGAGTCTCACTGCTGCTACCGCTCAATTCATTCTTGTAACAGTCTAGATAAGCTTTAAACTTCATGTTGTATCTTCATACTTCTTCATACCTCAACTAAACCGTAACTCTTGAGCCATGTTTTTGCTTCACAGAAAGTAACCTACACAATACATTGCCCTTTGCAATCCAATTCTTGTAAGGTGGTGGCATGAGAGTGAGAATTTTGCAAGTCAAAAAATTCTTCAATCATTTTCAGAAAATATATCGTAGTATGAAAACCCTTTAAATATGAAGGTATACAAATCTTAGCCTCTAGACTCATTTTCCTCACACAGCTGTTGTCGTATTCCGACATCTGGACAGGGTGCAATGTCCCATGACAAATGTAGGCCCTCTGGGCCCTTTAGAAACTTTAAAGTGGCATCAGTGCTCTCAAATATGGCTGTGCAAAAAAAATCCAGGTGTTAGCAAATTCTAGTCTTCATCATTAAAATAATGGAAATAAAATGTAAAAAGGTTGAAACATTTCACAGTCCTTAAAATTGCAAGGAAGCCCTGTTGTCAGAAGTGCCACTGGAGAGAATCAATTTACCTCAGAGTCATAACTTCAGACATATTTCTTTTTCTCAGTTTCATAACTTCAGACATCAATTTACCTCAGAGTCATAACTTCAGACATATTTCTTTTTCTCAGTTTCATAACTTCAGACATCAATTTACCTCAGAGTCATAACTTCAGACATATTTATTTTTCTCAGTTTCATAACTTCAGACATCAATTTACCTCAGAGTCATAACTTCAGACAGGTCAATTTACCTCAGAGTTATAACTTCACACGTGAATTTACCTCAGAGTTATAACTTCAGACATGTCAATTTACATCAGAGTTATAACTTCTCCCACTCCCTTTCCTAGGAGGGAGTGCCAGCCATCTACGTCCTCTGTCGTTATTGCCACATGGCCTGGAAATGTTCAATGACAAAGCTGCCCCCGACTACATCCCCTCCGGAAATGAGGTTGTGGATAAGCCAGCAATTCCCCCCCCCCCCCCCCCCCCCACCCAGTCCAGCCTTGAGGGTGTATGTTTTCCAGGGGTAGGTGGAGGACAGATGCAGCAGTAGTCCCCTCATTGCTGGAGAAGGGAATGGCTGACTACCTTTTGGCTTGGAGGCACCATTAACCAATTTGCCATCCAGATGTCCATCAGTGGGGCCAGCACTGCACAACTCTTTGTCTAAGTTGCCTATCCACCACAGCTACATACTGTACATCTGGGTCATCTTTTAGTTCAGACAGGCAGACAGCCAGACAGTTAGTCAGTCAGTAAATCACACGCTCAACCATTCAATCATGTTGTGTTATTCACTTTGATCATTCACTAACAGTAACATGTATAAATAGTGCCCGTAAGAAATTAATCCCAACTAAAACATCTTTCTAACAGCAGTCAAGTGGGAAAGGAAGCCCCATGTTGGGAGTACCAAAGAAGATGGGAGGCTGTGTAGGAGTACTGTAACACTCATAACCAATCTGTCTCCTCCTGCACCATGATTGATTATAGGCCTTACTATGGCCATTGTGTGTGTGTGCGAGTGTGTGTGGGCGGATGTTTCTGCCACAGCCACAACCTCAGCCAGTGTGTGAACATTTGCCTTGTGGAATGAATTCCCAGGAATGCCTAACCTGCGCCAGCTGTTGAAGACAAGCTACCTGTGCCAACAGGGCCGGCTCTGCCCACTGGATCATCTGTTCCAGCACTTCCATCTGTATCATTTGTACCAATTCTCTCCTCTCTGCATCTGGACGTTCTATAGAAAGCCTTCCAAAAATGCTGGCCATTGCTAGCCTGCCAACTGCGCCAGATGTTCGAGCTGTAAGCCCCGGGCTAAATGAATGTAGTTCTCTGCTCATTATTCGGGACGGGTAAATTGCAAGTGCCCCTGTTTTTAGCTTTCTCCCCAACAAACCATCCTTCAGTGGGGGCACTTCAGTTGATGTTAGTGTTTGAAAGCTATTACGAAAGGGGTGGGAAGCAGATGTGTCTTTCATGGAGCCTGGCCCATTGTGAGAAGCCTTAGATTTACCACGGCTGATGCGTTGGAATGGGTTTTCAAGGACAAAGGGTTTCTGTTACAATGTAGAGGGGCTCATATCTGAACATGTTGTTTTTCCAACAAGACGTTACGCGTGGCCCTACAGCATTCTGCCCGTAAACACGAGACATGCCATGTTGTGGAAAAACACATTAACGGTATATACAGAAAGTCAGAAAATTAGCTTCATCCTCTGCATGGTTTAGGTATGGGTCAGATCGGGTATGTTTTGCCGTGACGCCTGCTGAGGGGGCATCTGCCAGGGTTTATCAACACGGGCTCCATGTGCAGGGCGGCACGCGGCTTAGAGCCTCTTCACAGATGGCGAAAGCCTCCTGGTCTGGAGAATCTGCACGGGACTAGCCTCCACAGCGAGGCGACCGTTGTCCAGCGTCCAATGAGACTAACATAAACAACGACTGGACGTTGTTGTTGACTGTCAGAATGTGACATGTGGTCACGTGAGGGTCGGCGATATTATCTACAGTATAATCACATCCAAATCTAGGTCATTGGTTTTACTTGTTTCGACAATAAATTAATGACGGTGTATTGATAACGAAGTTCAGCAGCACAACGGACATTTGAATGACATTTGGAGAAAAAATGCATCCAAAATGTAAAACAAATGATTCACAAACATTCTGGAGGAAAAAAAGAGACGTGCCCTCAACCGCGCTGTTGGAATCCACGTGGGGGTTTTTTTCACACCGAAGTAACTTGCTGTAAATTGTCTCTCAGGGGGTGTAAAGGTGCCTGCCAAGGTACCTCCAGAGGGTTCAAACATCAACAGTGTGCTAATTTCATGAAAGCTGCTGACCATAAGACCAACATATGGAAGGCATACAGTATACCCTAGCTGCCTTCTAACCACACCTGTGCTATGAAATGTCTTCTCTGCAAGCGGTGAACCACATACTTCACAGACATACTGTATATTTTCAAACAATATATTCATGATGTTTCAACTAATCTGATGGTTATAGAAACGCTACTGACTGATGCAAAATATTGTTTATATATATATTTTAATATTCAACAGTATTCAGTGGCATAGTGGGTACTGTACTGTAAATCAAAATCTACATATTGATTTATATTGTCTCCTTATATTTCAAGAGCACTGTAAGAAGTGCTGTCAGTATTTTCACTATAGTTGTTTGGTAAATAAATCGACACTTAAAAAGTTTTGACTCGAGATTAACACACACAAACAAACACAATTGTGTCTGGCAGTTGAGCTCCCTACCACCTCATGCTGAGTAATCCAGACATTTGTTTCTATGTTTGGAGTAAGATTTGAGAAAGATTCCCCTACCTTCCCCGAGGACATCATGGGCCGTTTTAAGAACGCCTTGAGGGAGACCAAAGACAAACAAAGAAGACAACAAGACAGAGACTAAACCAGCACAGAGGGGAGTGGGGGTGGGTGTGGGAGGAACGGATGTTATCCAGTTGTTGAAAACCAAACACAGTCTGGGAGTGCAGATGTGCGCACCACAGCCCCTGTTCCCCGGGGACATGTCATGAGGGCCACATCGGATCCACAAAGTCAACAATGTTCCAAGAAAACCATACAGGATAATAAAACGCTGAGGATGTGAGGGACTCTGGGGGCGTTCCAGCTGTGTGTGTGAGTCTAGAGTAAGCCGCATCCAGCCGTGTTGACTTAAGAGACGGACTGCGGTCTCACAGCGGTGAGACGGGAGACCCAGGGGACCAGGAGTTGTGACAGCACCTCCCCAGCGGCCCCTGGTGGGCCCTCACTCACCCCTCAGAGTGGCATCTGTTTATTGCACTCGGCCAGGGATGGCGGTGGAGGACAAATAACCAATGAAAAATGTCCATCAACGACGGATGAGGACCAACCCAGAGGTGAAATAAGGGTAGCTTAGCGGTTAAAGGTCGGGCCGGCAACCAAAGTCTTGCTGTTCAGCCCGTGATAGAGTTAAGTGTAATTGCTCACCATCGGCCGTGGCTGATCTCTAGTGTCCGAAGTGCAAAAAAATAAAAAAGTGAATGCGGATTCATTCTTTTCCAGAGAAGGAGATATGTCGGTCCAATATAACCTCGACATACGGCTCGGCTCCCAGAAGTTGAACCACCGACTAGACCGGAGGACCAATGTGAGATGAAACTCGATGGCACCCAGTCACTTGACAGCATGCAGCTGGAAGCAGAGCCAAGGGGAGAGCATACATCCGTTCGCTGCCTCGGGATGTTTGGAGCACCGCTGGCAGGGTCCTACTCTGAATGCCACATCCAGGTAACGTCTTCATTGGCCAGAGGCGGACAGGGAGAGTTCAAACCCCCGGCTCGTCCAAAACATCTGGGGAGGGGCTACTTCGTCCAAAACATCTGGGGAGGGGCTACTTAGTCTTCATCACGTACTGTAAATGGACGTTAGGTGATGTCAGTGATATGTCAACTAAGGTTGGTGTTGTCTACGGATACACTTCATCGACTGTCTCTAAGCAATGGTGTTGGATTTGTCAGTATGCCAGTTCTTCTACATTGCTCAGCTCACGTGTCAATCAAATAGACTGGGACAATCTGGATATGATTTTAAACGATAAAGGCATTAATAACAGATGCAGATAGATCTTTTAGATGGAATCGCTTTTGACAAGTACTATATTAAAAGTCGAACCTAAATTATCAGCGTGTAACTAAACCTTTGCTATCACATTCACCATCAGCCAAGGGAGATTACGTCTGAACGTTTTCCATTTCAAAGTATTTGAACCCTTCCAACGTGGAACTAAATTGAGGGCAGGACAGAGGAGAGGGGTCTACTGCTGCAGTCAGACACGACCTGTGAAGGCCAGACTGGGCTAGCCTGGGGAGGACAGGGGGATGAAGGAGGACAGCTTGTGAAGCTATAGTGCCGCTCTGCAGCGGAGACATGAACCCTTCTGTTTCACTGGCTCTGGCCAGAAGTGTCCCTGCCATATACAACACACTGTCACATACTCACACACACACACACACACACACACACACACATACATGCTTCCGTACCCCTAACCGGAATTTACCTTTGGTCTGGTTTTTCTTATATTCTGGACCCAAGTCCCCTCGACAACTATTAATGTTATGTAACACCTTTAAAAGTATGTGATCTTATTGCCCGTTTGCTCAGATCTCAGGTTCTAGGGGAACTGAATGTTGTGTTCGTACCTGTGCCACTACACAACCCTGGGCAGCTACAACACTGGTCATCGAAGAACTATTGCAAATTCACAATACTAGACACGTGACCCACTACAATGGCATGCAAAAACAATTGACAAGAGTTTATCTCAAAGTGACCATGATTTGTCCCAAATGGAAATAAAATACCAAACACCCCCTTGTGTTTCTGGAGATGCACATTTTCTCAGACTCTAGATAAGGAAAATTCTGGAACGTGTGGGATTCTCAAGGTAGACCTTTTTCACAACTGCTACTCACTCTGCTAGTGAGCCTTAAACCCCAGACACTGCAACGATGATCGAACAGTTTTCCTAGTGTAGTCTAGTGGTCTACACACCTCATCTTGTTGTACAGCAATTTTAGTTGTGTAAACTGTAATGGTAGGATATGCATGAGCACACCAACAGGCAGCATATCAAACGCACGCAAGATGCAGAAAAGCATTCCGAATAGCAAAATACTATTTTTTAAATGTCATTGCAAGTATTGGCAAAGAAGGCAGAAAGACTGGACCAATCAAAATCATCTTACCCACTGTCAAAATCTGGTTACCAATTACATCATCACATATGTAGATGGGTGGTCAAAATCCAATTTGTTATGCTCCAACGCAATGTGTGTAAACTGCCCACTACTTCTGTTGCTACAATATCTTTAGTAAAAATAGACAGTAAAGGTTGTAGCCTATATGCTGAATTTGCCTACAAAATATTTTTCCTTCAGGATCTTTTTCCCAAGAGATAGCAAATCAGCAGTCATAACATATACATCAATAATCAATCTTAATTTTTTTTACGCCGTCTCTACCAATTTCATGATATCAAATTGGAGTTTAAACTTTGCCTCATCCCTTGAAAAAACAATGAACTCTGGACCAATGAACACAGTCCTCATTAGACTCTCGGCCAACCAGAATGCAGGGATGGAACTGGACTGCCATGCAGGGCCTTTAACCACCACACCGCTCTGGAGAGCTTGATGGATCTTTGATGAAGATTATCGTTGTAGACCACACTAATGTATACACATCCTGTGTAATCCAACCACACGTGGACGACACTGAAGGTTGTTCCATTGTAGGTTGGGATTCAAAAACTTCTAAAGAAATCTCAACAGATGGTTTTCTCAGGGAAGTTCTGAGTGTTTCAGATAGTACCTATAATATCTCAGTATGAGATCAAGTGAAAACGAATTAATGGGTTCTGATTAACATTACGTTTACATAATGAGGTAATATCCCTTTTGTACTGCCTTAACATGACCCTAAAACATTGTCCGCATTACTCCCCTTGTAGCAGGGCAGAACGTAACGCTAACTAATTTGCCATTTGATATTAATAAAAGCAATAAAAGCAATGAGTTCATAATCTATGATGTTAAATACATTAGGAAAACATGTTTGGGTGGAATTCTCCAGGTGCTATCAGTTTATTACAGTGTGCTGTCACACATTTCCACATGGTCCTTCACACACACACACACACACACACACACACACACACACACACACACACACACACACACACAGACAACGTCTTACGCTCATACAAACAAATTTGAAATATTTAACTAGACCTCTATAATCCAATTGAAATATTAGTACCACATAAGGGTTACCGATAACACCTTCTCCACACCAGGAGTCTGAACATGACAGCAATACTTTCTCCCTTAAGCCATGCTGGTCTGCACT
>JACXGI010005499.1:0-18031 GCA_016801175.1 Esox masquinongy | reverse complement strand
CCTAAAACAGAGCTGGAACTCAGGCGGTCTGCAGTCAAGGGGGCCCATACCCAGCCATGCCCAGGGAAGATCTACCTCTCTGTCCTTTCATGTCCGTCCAAGAGAGAGGTCACTGGGGCCCATGTGGCCCTGGATGGAGGGGAGGGAGAGGCCCCAGTGAAAAGGGGGACAGCTGCAGACAGACAAGGCAGAGGGACTCAGGAGAGAGAACAGAGCAGCTGTAGCCACAGTCAAAGGTGTACAGCAGGACAGCTTTCTTCAGAGGGGAAAAAATACAGTCAGAATTGTCCATTCTGGGTCAGCTGACAACAGCATTCAAGTGATAAATGTGGCCCCAGAGTAATAGATGGGAAGATAAAAATGAAGCTACTTCTTTACCAAACTACTGATGGCATTACACTGAAAAAAACAAAGGTACACTAAAGCAAACCATTAAAATATGTATAGTTTGAAAAAGTGGTCTACCACATCCAAACCAATTTGTAAAAAAATATGATAAAACTCAATCTGAATCTCACAGACAAATGTGGTTCCTCTGATCATAGCTGAAATTGCGCTTATTGAACAAACCAACACTAAAAAAGTGATTGCCCTCATCCATACTTTTGTGTGTAAAAAACAAATTGCATATTGTATGTCCCTTATATAGAAACCTGTTATCTTTAAACCAATATCTATATTGGAATTAAACCACCATCAATATACCACAAAATGTGGTTAGAATGCAGATATAAATAGGAGAAATGTTTATGTGTGTGTGTAGATATGTTAATGTGTGTGCGTCCTCATGTTTGTATGTGCATGTTCTGGTGTATGCATACAGTGTATGCATATGTGAGCATGTGTGTGTGTGTGTGTGTGTGTGTGCAGTGAGGAACACCCTCCGCTCCTGTGCGGTGGGACAGGTTGAGCTCCCCCGTAAGCAGAAAGACAGCTGATGGCGGGGGGAGGAAGGGGCGTCTGTTGAGGCCATAGCCTGTGAGCAGAGTACAGTGTGGGCAGGCTCGCCTCCAGACCAACCTGTGTAACAGCCGGGCCCCTGCCGGCCCCAACCCTCCACACTACCTCTGTGCCACTCTGCCATCTGGGTCAACCGGGGAGCCTGGGCTGCAGTCTGACCCCACACCGTGGGCCTCGAGTGGAGGTGCGAGTGGATAGTCAGCCTGTTGGGCCCAACGCCCGCAAGGCTTCCTTTATCATATCTGACTGGGATGTGATAAAGGATCCCAGTCAGATGTCTTTGTCCTGTGTCAATCTCATCTAAAAACATCACAGATAAAAAAAACAATGAGAATTAAAAGCATAATGGTTGGACAAACAGTCTCATATCTTCATATTGAGGTTAAGATGAAACTTTATTTGGATAAAAACATTTAGACTACTCCAGGGTTTCCCACAACTCTACTCTGTCCCTCCAGGTGTTTCACACTATTTATTTTAAACTTGAAATGGCTCAAATTAATTAATCAAAGGCGTAATGATTAGCTGACAAATTGAATCAGGTGTGCTAGTTTAGGGTTAAAAGAAAAAATGTGAAACATCTCATAGGTCCAGGGAGAGATTTGAGAAACCCTGGACTAGTCTACCTCCACAAGTAAGTGTGGTTTGCAAATAAAATATTTTTTATTGCTGAATTATAATTTAAAAATTACATGAATCATCTATTAATCATTTCAAATAATGAATAAAACAAATCTGCCAAGACAATAATTACAGAACGTTAAAACCACTGAATAAGAGATTTAGCCCCTACCATATCATTTGGAGTTAATTTAAATTCTGAAGAGTGGTGTGGTCCCAGTGATTTATTATTTTTTATGCTGTCATATTTCTTTTTAATTTCATTAGATCTGACAGTGAGGAGATGGGAGAGGATCTGTCAGAAAAACAGTTAGCAAGAATTGAAGCCATGCTCACAACAGTATGTGTCCTGGATGAAGCATCTTAGACGACAAGACTACCCCAAGACACATCTAGTGATCATAATGAAAAAGAAGTTTAGTATTGCTTCCCTCTTGGCATTAAATCAAGCCTTTATATTATGACAGTATAAACTAAGTGTGTTGGTTTGTGTTGTATTTTGTGGGTTGGTGGGAGGGGTTAGGGTCATTGGTTCCTGGGATTAAGTGCAAATTGACCTGTCTGTAATATTGGAGAGGGTCATGACCTATCTTTCCCTCCCCCAAAATCTGCTTACTTTCATAATAGGTTGAGCCGCTAACACATCTCTAAGCAGGATGCAGTTCAATATTTCACCACATGGGTGGCTGGTGTACTAGTGTGAATTAATGTGAATAGAATTTCATTGATAAAATCAGATATGAACTCCAGCTAGAGTTAAAATATCTTAATACAACTGTAATAGGGAATACCTCCGTGTTCTGTATATGAAACCAAACAAAAATCAAATGTAAATCCTGAAAATCAAATAAAACTAATCCTTGAAAATGTACAATTTGTGAAACAAATAGTGACTGCTTCTCTAAAAATAAACATGCTTTCGTCTTTTTACTATTGCAAAATGGACAACTGTCCAGAACAACGTAATATGTCTCTACTGTCCCAGCAACACAAAACTGAGTTATTTCCAGATGCTTCAGTCATATTGATCGACTGTTGAAGTGAACCTGATGAAATAACCTTATTTTCACTTCCTCTCTGATATCACATGCAGACAGAGGTCAGATTGTCAAAGACAACAATTCACTACTTATAAAAATAGAACACACTGTAATACCGCGTCGTTCTATTATAATAACATATAATCACGATTGCAAAAACGTAGATTTTGTTGCACTTTAAAAAAAAATTCCAACTGTGTTAACGTTGGACTTGTGACCACCTGATAAACTGTAGTATGCAATGATATTTCAGTTAAAGCAATGATCCTCACTGATATCGTTTTTTTTTATGGAGGTCACTTGGTAGATCACAGCGCATACAAAGCGAGGGTTGTAAGTTCAGTTCCCACGGGGCTCCAGTATGCATATGTAGCCTATGCAATTTGTAAGATGCTCTTCATGAGAGCCTCTGCTAAATTAAGTAAAATATATATGCAGATAAAACATGACACATTACATGACCATAATTAATTAAATTACATCTTAATCCTACATTATGCTGGATGAATCATTGAGTATATTAGTTATCTAGACTATATCGCGGCATATTCGAAGTCCAACACACTGCGTTGTAAATGCAAGGCTACATCAAATTAAAGCAAAAGGTCAAGAAGAAATAAACACATTATTTTGGTGTGTGATATGGACTGTGTTGTGAGTCATCATCACATGCACGCAAGTGGGAGGCGTCCAACTCCCAAGCCCGCCTGGCGTACAGTGAAGACAGGGAGACGGAGGGCAAGGAAAGCCGTCCGAGAAGTGGCTGAGCGTGACGTCACGAGCTTTCCTGGACGTCAACAACAACCTGCGGCGTCAAAACCTGACAGCGGCGGTTCGCGTGCAAGGAGTCGCAGCCGCTTCTTCAAGCCGCAGCCACTACCTCGCTGTATTGTTTGAAGCCATTCCAGCAACGCCACAGCCTTTCCTCTCGTGTGTTCTCCTGCCTAGGCTGATCTTTCTCCTTTATTCACACGCGCACAAGAAAAGGGCGAGAATAAAGTGCAGGGACGCTATCCGGGCTAGGGAAACCCATTGCTCTCCCCACCACTTCCCGAGCCAGGTAATTATGATGACGAGAAGCATAGGTATGCTGCAAAATGTTTGCAAAGACCCTAAACCTACAGTGTTTATGTGCAGTTTCTAGTATTAACGAATGCTGAAAGCTCTACACGCTGACAGCTAGCTGACGTTTAGCCAGAAAGGGTATGTGGTGCTTGCTGATTCGTGATGATGATGATGATGATGATGATGATGCTGCAACTAAGAGGCTGCGAGTGCGATTGCGAGATAGAAGGGAGGTGGAGTGCTTTGGGTCGGGATCTGGCCTAGTTGCGTGTGTGTATTCTCAGCATTTCTCTTCTTCTGACCCAGCAACAAATTACTGGATATTTTATTGTTTACATCAAGCATTAACTACATTACTTAGTTAGGTATCTGGGGTTAATGCATGCATGGCAGTGAAATCGTTTTTAAATTCTGAAACTTGTCTGCTAGCGAGCTATTGGCTGCATGCGTTTGCAGAAAAACTCTATTGAGATTATGCAGAGAACTAGCGTTGGGCATGTTTGAGCGGATCGGTTTTATGAAGTTGGTTTCACAGTCAATGTGAAGGTATTTTGGCGACACAAATTGTCACATTTTGGCCGACATGTCGTTTACTAAACAAACGATCAAATATCTTGAAGTGTGACTGCAGTCACAAGTTGTTATAGCGGCTCGTCAACAACTTTAATCTGCATCCATTGGCTGCATTCCAGAATTTAGAAATAGCTAGAATCGCACAGATATTACAATGCCTGGATATTTTCTGTTCTATTCAATTGGCTGACCCCCTAACCCAAACAAATCCCATCCCCTCAACTCACCTCCATCCCACAAATACTCCTGGCACAAACAAACAAATTCACATGACTACAAACTCTAGTAAAATGAAACAATGACACAGTAAAGGTGTTTACCAATACCTACACCCTTTCTCCAGCATTTAATATTCCCTACCTACACCCTCTCCAGAATTGAATATCCTTTACCTACAAGAGATGACAACTGACACCGGTATAACAGCTCCAGATAAGGGTGACTCCTCAGACATCGACATCTGCCTGTCTTTACTACCTTCTCAGCGTCTTTTTCAGTTCCTCTATTCCAAACCAAACCATGCAACCATGCAATCTCGGTTTCTGTTCCATTTGATCCTGATAAATAACATATTCAGGCTTTATTCATTCTGCTCCTGTAGTATTGCCCTTACTCATGCTTACTTGGAATGTTGTATAATCTTGAAGGCCAGTCTGTGCAGGCAATGATGGCTGTGGATTTCTATTTGATTGACAGTATGCACACCCATATTTTGACGTGGCTTTATTTCTGTATTAGTGTTTTTTCCACCAGACTTTCTTAGTGGCTTTTTTGAGCACTAAGGCAGAGGGAGTGCGGTATATGACCAGTATACCACAAGGGCTGGCCTTAGGCACAACGCAATGTGGAGTGCCTGGATAAAGACTTTGGCTGTATTATATTAACAATATACCACAACCCCTGACCAGTTTACCAAAACTAAGGGCTGTTCTTAGGCACAATGCTGCAAAGAGTATAAACTGGTCACTAGTACAGTTAGAACAGTAACAATATTGTAACCATATTCTTTTGTTAGGTATGATATATGGTATAGATGTGATAATTGGGGAAATTTGCTTGTCACGTGACTTGGCGCATGTTGGTTGCTATGACAATATTGTGCTTCCCCACTTTTGCTGTCGCCATCTTTCTTGCTTTTTTTTAATACTATGCCGACCGGTATGAAGGTATTTTGGTCCACAATGTAAATGCAGCAATAAGTCTCTGATAAACCAGGTGGTTTGAATCCTGAATGCTGATTGGTGGATATCCGTGTTATATGACATTGCATGACTTTTGACTGCACTAATTGAGTTGGTAACCAGTTTTTAAGAGCAATATGGTATTTCTAGGGTATGTGATATATTGCCAATATAACATGGCTAAGCGCTGTGTCCAGGCACTCTGCAATGCGTCGTGCCTAAGAACATTGCTTAGCTGTAGTATGTTGGCCATATACCACCACCCCTTGTGCCTTATTGCTTACATATGCCATGGCTTTCAGCCAGTATACATTCAGGATTTGAACCGCCTGGTTTCTAAATGTCTTTATACCCCAGCTGCTTTCCAGGGTCTGCTCTAAGAGTTTGGATGCTGAAGGAAGAGCATTTTGAGGAAGTGTGCGGCTAGAGATAATGTCCTAAGTGCTTCCATAAAGCCATCTTGAGTTACAGAGCTGTAGTTTTGAACAGGGTTCTTAAGTGCACAGCGAGAGTCATGTGTAAAGCAACATGATAGCCCTTCACAAAGGGAACACTCTTCCTCTTCACCAGGGTCTTGGCGATAAGGTACACAGTGTTTTTATATACTGTACATTTTCTGAAGCTCTTCAAAAACCGCAGTTAATTTTTATTTTTTTTAAGAGTTAGTCGGCTGTTCAATCAATAGAAAAAAATGTGTCTAGGGAATTTCTTTAAATGACTGAGAATTTTAACTTTGACGTTCTCAGACAGCGCTATGGAGGCAAGAACTGCCCATCCATGAACAGTTCAGTTGGGACCATGTTTGTTATGGCTGCATAGTGTTTGTTTCCATTTACCTCATTTACAAACAGACACATATGTTGGGGTCTGCCTAGGGTACAATGGTAAACGGTTAACGCTTGAGAGGCATTCATATTACATTAAGTTATATTTATATTAAATGAAGTTATATTCTTCAAGAACCAATATCATTCATTTGTAGGACCAAAAATGTATGTAACAACTTCAGATCGTTCTGTCATTAGTGTTTACATTTTGATGAACAAATGGAAAAACACATGCCAGTCAGTGCCAGTTTAAACTGTGTATATATTGTCTGCAAAATAGCCAAGCTATACATAGCCCCTATGTGTCTTTTTGGCTTTGGTCAGCACTTTGCATCATTCTGTCAATGCAGTTTTCTGTGTCACATTCGGTGTATCCTAACATAGCTAGCATTCAAATAAATGCCTTGAACCAGATCCCCCAGATAATGGTTTTAAAGTGGAGAAATAAGTTCGGAAGAAGTTCTCTTACACAATATTCCACCAGTCCAGTAGATGTGAATAACCTATGCTTATGTATGTTATGTGTACAGCCTGTATTCTGGCTGTGTGATATGCTTCCCGGGCCTCTAGTGTTGATGGAATTGTAAATGCTTTATGGTGGATTTTTGGATGGAATAAGACATTTCAGATTCTCATCCTTTCTAACTTTATTCTGTGCTAACCCAACCTAACCAGAATGCTGCTGAGTCAGTTGTCTACTGCGCTTGGGATCTGCCGCTCACAGCCAGCTGTGAAACAACCATGTGCTAAAACCAGGCTGAAGCCACAGATGAAATATGCAGTTAGCTGAAGTGCCTTATCAGGACAGGCGTCTAAGAAAGTCTTGTTTGATAACATTTGATATAAGTGTTTTATTTAACAACACGTCTTTTTAGCATCTGGTATGAGAAGCATCTAGTGTTGTAAGTTACAAACTGAATATTGGTTTATAGTGTTTCTCAAACCCAGGTCTGTGGACTGGCTCTGGTCTATGAAGGAATGTCTGCCGGCCCATGGCATATCCCATATGATGACATCCCATTGATTGCGTTTGCCGCTTCCTTCATTGATCCGCAGTTACGCTAATTAACACATTGATGTTTGCTAATTAGCAGTCAGAACATATAATGTGCTTTCTATTTCTCTTCTACCAAATTGACGCTATTATTTGAACGGTTTGAACTATTAGCTATCTTGGACATATGACGTGCAGTTGTGGAAGACACAAAAGGAACTGTGGCAAAATCGCGATTCAAAGCAATGCATGTCGTCTTCTATTGTGTACTAGTACTTGATAATCTCCTGGACATTTTCATGAACTTCCCCATACCACTCACACAATGATTTCCAATAGCCGCAACGTCCTAAAATAGTGAATGGAATTGCTACATGTAAATGAACCATGTTTTGGTTATGTTAAAACAATTAATTGTCTTAGTAAATTGTAATAAAAAATAATAAAAAAAGTGATGGTCACCATATTTATTTAACACACGTGAAAGGATGAAGCCCGTACTTTGCCAGTCCATGGCACAAACATCTTTGAGAGATGCTGCATAGGCCTATAGCTTCATGTGTTCAGTCCCCCATGAAGATAATCATTTATTTACTAATAATGGTGGGCCACTTTGCAGGCTCTTAGGATCATATGTACAGGCTCTTAGGATCATATGTACAGGCTCTTAGGATCGTATGTACAGGATCTTGGTCCACAGTATCTCTTAGGAGAACAAATATCTTCAATATGCAACCACCAGAGTCAGCAACCCGAGCTCATCTCCAGGACACTGATGGTTCTTCATGGTGCTGGATGGCGGTCTGATGCCCTTGTGGCTGGTGTTTCTATTTCATCCTGGCCTTATTCAGCGCTCACTGCATGCTCTGCGGACATGAGCCCCATCAGTTGATGTGACTTGCTCACTCTCTGGATCCTTGTTTCCTGCGGTAAACGGACCGTCCCTCGTCAACACGGACTGGGGTGGACCGCCAGCGGGTGACGAGGCGCTATTGGTCGTTTGAGACGGACCAAAATGGAAGCTGGAGTGCAGTGAATTTCCCTAATGCTCCGTGTGCTATTCCTGTTTGGATTCAGTGCTGCTCCCCTGACACAGCGAGACTGATTAATGGTGTGTGGCTGGCTTGCTCTGTCTGGACCCTCCCTCCGCTCCATTCTGCTCCCCTCTCCACCCTACCGTGCTGAAATTAAATGATTATCTCAAGGGTGCTCCCCCTGGCTACATGAATGAATTGGATTCGGCGTGGTCGGTTCCAGCGCTGCTGCCGCTGGTTCTGCGGCGACAGGCTTACAACGGCAGGGGAGGGGGTTTCGTCACGCCGGATCTCAGCCCGGCCGCCGCGCTTGTCACTCTGTCTGAGGCGGAGGGAGCGTGCGCGGGAATGGTGGCCCCGGCGGATCGCTGCCTCTGTCACACATGGGGCTGTGGTTTAGACGGGTACTCGGACTCCGATTGGGCATTTCCACTTTTCAAGCGCCGCGCTCTGCTAACTGAGCCAAACCGGGCCAATCAGATTGGCTCTGAAAAAGATCTGATATAAGCTTTGATGTGATTGGTTAAAAGATCAACGAGTGTGAAAAGCGATCAGAATTGGTCTGCCTGTGTAAATGTATGAAGATCCATGTGTGTTTTCTGCTGCAGCGGCAGCTCAAATTTTATTCTCCTCTGTTCTCCATTACTAAACATTCCAGGCCTGGACTGTCAGGCAGTGACCTGAGCATCTGGGACTGTTATTTCACAGTTTCATGTGCTGTCCTTTACATGTAATCCATTGACAGTCATCAAAACCCTGTGCTCTGCAGAGCAATGAGGATGAACTCTGTGGCCCCAAAAGGTTGCTTCATTATTTTCCGACCTAAAATTAAAGCCCCGCCCCCCTGGAATCTGCCACACAGCCAATGAATGATTAGATTGTTCTGTAAGGGGTGATGCCATGTTTGGGTGATGCCAGGGAGGGTTTGTCTTTTTTGAAATATGGCATGCCATTTGATCAGCGCTTCTTGTAGGACTGCTGTTATGTGGTGTGCTGTTTTCACTGCTTAGTCCAAAACACATTTAGAATTCAAACTCAAGTTGCAAGTGAACAGCACAGTAATTCAATCTATATAATGGATTAAAGAAACGAGGGCTGTTTCATTTGAATTCAACCACTTTTTCAACTTTTTTTTTCCTATACATTATTTGCCTATGGTAGGCCAAGTTGTTAGAAAGTAGCTTTTTGCCACGAGACATATCTGAAGATGCATGAAGGGTTTTATTTGGTAATAATTACAGGTAATTGGAAAGTGGATCAGTGTATTTTATATTTTTACATCTTAACAAAGTCTAGACATGAATGTGGTAAGGTTCGTGGTAAGGTTTGTAGTATGTAAAATCGGTCAACTTTGAGCACGTCAATCTACTAAATGCTTTCACATTCATGTCCGAAAGGTCACTTTCTGGCCACTTGTACCATAGGCTGGTAATACGTATGGAATGTTCTATTCATATCAAAAGGAATGTCCCTAAGGTCTCCTTGATGATTATAAGGAGGCATTATTTGATATTGATCTCAGGATAATAGATTGTGTTCTGTACTTCCTAGGAATTATAAATCGGGCCTGCATGCCTTGCAGCACCTCGCTAAATATGTTCATATTATACATTTTGGAGGACGATGTTGGCAGCCTTGTAAGGTACTTTAAAGACTCCCATTGCACGATTGCGCTGATCATGAAGTTTCTGTTCCGAGTCTCTCGCTGTTTTAGCAAACAGGAAAGTGACAACCTGTACTGTGTCAAGTTACCTGAGTCTTCATCTGTGAGAGATTCTGTCAGCCAACATAACCGCTGCCTATCCCCAGTGCATGTCCTGCTGACTAACATTTAATGATTAAAGGCTATCTTCACGGACGCCTCACCTTCCCTGGCTGTCCGTTTAGCACATAACCAGAATCTGGACCATACAGCAGATTAAGGTTGTTCTAAATGCAGCGCAATAGGATAATAGCTTAAATTTATTGGCGAGGAGTGGGGAGCACTCATGATGATAACACACTGCACGATTGGTACATTGTTTAACCGGGTGGTTCATTTCAGTCACCTCTTTATCTCACCGTCAACTCAGTCAGTCTGGTTTCTCCCTTCAGTTGGGTTCGAAAACCACTTTAAGGAAGATACAAAGCCGTTTAGCTTATCAGGTACACAATGTCACATGGCTGTATTGTGGTTCGGTTTGGATTTTCAGGAGGAAAGGGGAGTTCAAGAGAAATGCTGGCTGAGGCCTTAGAAAAGAAGTGGTACAGTAGATTAAATCCAGACAGTACTCGTGATGCCCTAAGCCTCCATCTCCAGCCAATGTGGCTTTGAGGACCGATATTGGTGACGTCTGCATAATGTGTACTCTTACTAATGACACAGTTCACTGTGTTACCCTGCATACACAGCTCTGGGCAAATTGTTGGACTGGACCATACTGTACTTTAATGTTTCAGTAGAAGGAAATGGGCTATAATTGAATAATAAAGTGTTCATGGAATAGTCCTTCGAGGATGACTTGTTGCTGTGATTTGAATCTGAAAAAAATTCTGAAATAATTTATGAATCTCTTCTGAGAGTCCATGATGTGTCATTTGTAGGTGGTAAGGGTTTAAAAACTACATATTAGTCATTATTTGTTTCATTACTTATTACTCCTTGGGGAAAGTAATTAGTTACATTTTGCCAGACACCCCAAAACCTTTGCAGTTAATAAGCTACACCAAGAGTCTCATTACAGATGGGGTGATTTTATCATTCTTTTTGCTGTCATAAATAAGTTTTAATGGTCGCCAGTGATCATGAGCACTGAGTATTAGGCAAATTAGCCCCCCCCCCATGTGCAATGCATTTGAAATAGCAGGCAGAATTGTTTTTGAAATAGACATTATGTCAATAATATTGAAAATGAGAGTCGTCCCTTGTAACCCAGAAAAAGAGCATTACAGATGTTATTTCTTTAACATTTTATCTCCATGATGGAAGGAAACTGGAAGTTCCTGGCTTTTCCTAGTCCAAGTGTTTGGCTTTTGATTTCAATCTTAATCCCATTTGTTTCTATCTACAGTATTCAAGGAAATAAAGAAACCTTGAGAAATACTGCACCCAACTTAACCAGATATCTTAGACTTAAAATTACTCACCTTCTCTGATAAACATTTATTACATCTTGAGTTATTTTTGAGTCATTCTGTCTATTTTGAGGAAGTGAGACTGACACACTTCATATGGTGTCTCACAGGGGACAAACCTCTGTAACTGCCACTTCGAACCACGTCTGCAAGATAGAATTGTGCTTTTTCGTAATGAGCAACTGAAACGGTGCGTTCAGTCACGTGGATGAGATCAAAATGTTCTAAATATGCCAACTTTGATAAATGATTGATCATATCTTTTAAATACAGATGTTCTAAATATTAACAATACCTAATTCAAAAGCACCATTCTGGATAACATTTCATTGAAATTCCCAAAGCAATAGTCTTCTTTTGTCATGGTTTTGTGATGAATCTATCCAATATCAGCAAATACATTGTGCGTTATAGATGTGTATTGCGTTTTAGGCTAAGGAGCCTTGGAAACCAGGCAGGTATAACATTGTGATGTGTGCCACAAACTGTGCAAGTGATTTCACTTAAATTGTAGCTCTCTCTGCGAGCATGTTTGATCAAACTGACTAAACTGAATGCCTAAAGACCTACTTTGATTGGTTATTCATCTAAAAATGGCACAGAAGAAAAGCGAGAGCAAAAACCAATAGCTAATTCACCTGCAGAGGTATTCAGGCAAACCGTTTAGCTTCACTGTTTCCTGGTACGTGTTTGTCAGTAATCCTGCGTGATTTGGCTTTGTAGACCTACTCTACTGTGACAGACAGTTGGCTGTGGGGGATAGAGTCCCGGGTGGATTGTGCGTTCGCTGGCTCAGTGGCAGACAGTCAGTGGAAGTGTGATGTGTTGCTAGCCTAACACATGACTGTGGGTCCGGTCTTTAGAGTGTTCAAAAAAACGCTGCCATCAGGAGATCTGCTCTGATAACTGGCACTTTGAGTTGTGCGTCATTTATTCCCTCGCTTGATATGACATGGCTTTTCTTCGATGTGTCAGTGTGCGAGGAGAGTCCTCTTTGAATACAGATGCGAGGTAGAGAGCTGCAGTGGAATTCACCAACTTCGATTTATTAATGTAACCTTTAAGTCTTCACGCTCCTTGTACAGTACAGAAAGGTCGTATGGCATCACCCGGACAACGATTGCAGGTTTCATTCTCTCTAAACGGACCAATTGGATTTGTGTGTATTTCTCTTAAATTTCAAAGTAATCCTCTGGTCATTAGGCGTGTAGACATTTACAAAACTATTGTTCTACTGACGTGATGAACACAGTTGGTGTTGTATAGGCTAATGACATTTAACTGTACATTATGTTTGTTGTTCATTGTTTGCTGCCAGGGTTATGTTCTGCCCCCAGTGAAGACAATGTCAGCTACTGTGGAACCACTAGTAACATTGCCCTCTGGGGCTTCTGTAGCAGCTGGTCATTAGGTCAAAAGGTTAACTGGCACTTTGAAACTACTCAGTGCTGAACAAATTCAATTGAAGTATTTAGCGGGGGCTGTAATGTTTGGAGAACATGCTGTTTTAAGAAGTAGTAGGCAAAATCAATACAACTCCAGTGGACTTGGGAAATCATCCCAGTTGAAGGTTAAACACATAGCAAAAGCTTGATCAGAAATGATATCCACTGAAATATTAAAATGCTGCTTTGCAATTGATTGATAAGATGATGTTAGCTTAAATAACACTCCAGTCTGTTTGAGAATTTAGAAGACAAACTCAACAGCCTTTTACATGGTTTGGGAAGGCAGTATAGCGTAATTGTGAGTGGTGTTATTTTTAAACGTGGTGTATCGTATCCTAGAGTTTTAGGTCAGTGATATTCCCACTGCCCACTCAAGCCTCTGCCAGGCTCCATCCTGTTCTGCTGGCTTCTCACCAGAGCCTCAAGCTGCTCACCCACTACCACCTCCAATACAACCACCGTTTATGAATGAATACTCAGGCTTCAGCTCAGATGAGAGAGGGAGCATCTGAGTGTTATAATTTAGAATCTGCCTCTAGGCCAGGAGCAGAGGGAACTGAGCGGGAGAGAGGGTAAAAGAAATTATGTTGACCCTTTAGGATGGAATAATGTTTTTTGCTAGTGTGCTTACGTAGTTGTGGCATTAGTTGAGTAATGATACTGTGAGCAAACATTTTAGGTTGGATGGCATAGTTTATAATTGACACTTTGCTGTCCTTTTCATTTTATATAATTTTTATTATTATCTTTCAGCACAAGAAAAACACATCCTCGTAGCAACACATCTAAAACATAAGGACAAAATAAAACAATCCAACCACCTGTCCACCCTCCCCAATCCTGGACCCTCCTAACCACCTTTCCAAACCATTCCCCATCCACTCCACCCCCCTACCCCCCCGCCATGGCTTGAAAGTCATCCACTCCATCCCCCTACCCCCCCGCCATGGCTTGAAAGTCATCCACTCCATCCCCCTACCCCCCCGCCATGGCTTGAAAGTCATCCACTCCATCCCCCTACCCCCCCGCCATGGCTTGAAAGTCAGGAAAAGACAGGTTGTTTATGCAGAAACATACGTCACCTACTTGCCCCAAAGATTTCTTTATTTTCTCAAACACGGGGCGAGGGAGAGTTCCGATGTCTTGTAGAGAATCCGACGCTCCTGGTGTTTCAAATTTTTTTTTACCAATTTTCTATTTTCAATTTTAGAGTCATACTTTAGTTGAGGTAGCCTCTTTCTTTTTCCAAAACATCAAGATATTTTTTTTTGCTAAAATAGAAGTATAGTTGTTCGGGATTGTTCAGAGCATTGGAAAATATCTATATAGTTGTGGGTCCAGGTTTACTGGAATCTACATTACATCTCTGGAGACTACAGACCTGGAACCCAACAGGGCAGGACATAGGGGAACACTGCAGTGTGCCCTGGGGTGTTTCAAATGTAAAACATAGGGGTGATGTATAGTCAAATATTGTGTGTAACTCTGATCTAAGAGATTTTTTAAATTGTGCAAGATGGGTTCTCAAGTTGACATAGCAAGTGTGAATACAATACAGTTTTATATATGAATGTAGGAGGTCAACTCGTCCGTACTTCATCAAGGCTGGGGAAAGCTGACCATAAATTAACATAGTTTCTTTTTTGGAGCTATCTGAAAAAATGCTTTCTAGGAAGGAAATAGTGCTCTAGTAATTGACCAAATGAGGCCACAGTCTCTTGTAGGTGTAACTCCTCAGTGGAATTGTGTTAATTAGGGCTACACGATTAATCGAATTATGATAGGCTTTCAGGTATTAAAAATATTAAGATACAATATTTTATTTTGATATTTTATATTTTATTTCAGCCCTAGTCCTAGTTCTCTACAGAGATCAAAGGTGTTATTTTGGAAGGGGCAAGGAGAGGTCTGAGTAGCAGATTGATCTTAATTCTGTTAATAACATAATCAATACTTTTTATGCTATATTGACTTTCTGTTTACAGTCTTATTGGCTGTTTAGATGAAGGGAAACATTTTGGTTTGATGTTTCTCACTTTATCTTGTCTTACATTGCCATAACTTAGCAGACATTCTTATCCAGAGCAACCATAAGTTTTCGTACTTTTTTGTACTGGCCCCGTGAGGAAAAATAATCCAACTCCGGTATAGGATGTAACATGTTCCACCAGCTGAGCTCCTCAAGTTCTTTGTGGAAGATGGAAAAACACCAATTAAGACATTTGCGATATATTGTAAATAACGATTATTAAAAAGTACTTATCACCAAGCAGTATCATGAGAAGAGTCAAACCTCTCCGGGGAAATGAGGATGAAAAGCAAAAAGCATCATTGGTGGTTTTGAACAGAGAAGGAACGAGGGATATTTGCCTTCACAATGACTTTGTTGTTTGTCGTGTCAGATTGTGTAAGAATGAGAGGAGTTTGGAGGGGGGGGGGGGGGGGGGGGGGGGGGGGGAGGGAGAGGGAGAGAGAGAGAGAAAATCCATGCATTCTTTTTTTCTCTCTTACTTCCTTCCAGGCTGAGTCACCGCTGGAGAGTGGGAAGGTCTGGAGAGAGAGAACGAGGGAGAGAGAGAGAGTGGGGAGGGGAGGGAGAGAAGAAACGACCAGGAGAGGAAGAGGAGACACCACTTGTGTGTGTGTGCGTGTGTGCGTGTGTGCGTGTGGATGAATGCGAGAGGCCGACAGAGTGAGCTACAGGGAGAGCACGAGTGAGGGAGATAGACACCACCGGCATCGAGGCTGGGAGGCACCATGAGCGATGTCACCATCGTCAAAGAAGGCTGGGTGCAGAAACGGGGTAAGTAGTACCTAGCCTCTCCTCAGCTGTTTATTTAACCATCTGAGATTTGTGCGTGTTTGTGTGTTTGTGTTTGTGTGTTTGTGTTTGTGTGTTTGTGTGTTTGTGTGTTTGTGTGCGTGTGTGCGTGCGTGCGTGCGTGCGTGTGACAGAGGGAGTAAGCACTGATATTTGTGTGTGTAATAGAGAGTGAGAGAACACGTAGATGGCTGATTAGCGTGAGTGTGAGTGTGTGTGTGTGAGTGAGTGAGTATGTGTGTGTGTGTGTCTGTCTTATTACGGTAGCCAGGTTTGTCTGGCCGATTTATGCCAGGGCATGGCTTCAGTCTGATTGTGTCTGAGGAGAAGTGTGTGTGAGCGAGAGAGCCTGTAGTATGTGAATGGTTTTCTGTGTGTGTGTGTTACACTGTTTGTGTCTGTGTCACTGTGGATGTGGCTGCTGTAGCTGAATGAAGGGGAAGGAGTGTCTCAGTGTTGTACTCTAATTTGAGTCAGCGTGTGGAATAGTTATTGCATTTGTTTCAAGCTGGTTTCTGCTTTTGGCTCCTCGTCTGTGTTTGTTGTACAACACACTTGGCCTGTTGAACAACTACTCCGATGTGAAGTAAAGTAGCCTTGGCTTCTGAGACCCGAAGCGGCCCCATAGCTTGCCTGACGACGCAAACTGATGCTGCTGTATTGTTCGCTACGTGTCACTGTCCACGGCTGCTTCCATTCAAGTAGTTTGTAGAAAATCTCTAAATAATAAAAGTATGAGAGTCATTAATTAATTTTCCATATGCTGCTTTACCCAATTATTTTCTGTCTCTTGCCCAACACATCAGTTTCTGCAACCAATCAGAATATTATTTTTTTAATTCTACGATCGTTGACCTTAGGGAAGAGTTTGGTTAGACAGGCAATTCTTTAGGTGCTAATCTCCCACAGGGCCTTCCCCCTATCAATTTCCTCCAGACCATATGTGACTAGGTAACTGTTTTACCTCAGTTAGCCAGAAAATCTGTAGTTTGAAAGTGACTGTTTTCTGGATGCTTTATGGGGCCATTTGGAGTACAACTAGTTTGACATGTGCGCAAGCCAGTTAGATATTTGAACTTGAGCCCCTCACTCTTTGAATTACTTCTGGCAAGATACACATTTGTGGTTCTTGCATCTTTAAATGATCATAACAAATTGGTATGGTTAACACCTAGAAACAACTAAAGCCCCATGGGTAATGATTGCTTTTCCGCCCTGGGTAGGCCCTGCTTTAGTAAGGTCGGGAGAAATTGCAAGCCGAAAATTGCAAGCCTAGGGATAAAGACCCCGAAATGTGCTTGCCCATTTTCGCGTGTTTCGTCCTTTTGGGTCAGGAAGTCGGCGATCCACGGACGAAACTGGACACGTTCAGCTTTGCGTTGTCCAGGTGTTGTTGAGGCCCGCGTTGATAATGTTATCAACCGGCGGTGGGTCAGTGGGTGTTACAAGATGGGACAGGACTAGGCACTGGAATGTTTTCATGGTGACTGGGCTGGGTACCACACGTCAGTAGTCATTCGGGGAGGACACATTCTATTTAAAATGTTGTTTGTGTGTATAGGTGCCAGTCACGAGTCTGTGTATGTCCAAGACAATATACATGCACACATTTGAGCAGTGGTGGGGCAGGCAGGCTCTAGCCTCTCTTCCCAACCCATATGTTTGGTTGATGAGCCCCAACATCCGCACCCAACACTCTTAGTAGATGTAGAAGGCTCCAGGTCCTGCTCACTTGGTCAGTCGCCGAAATGCATTTTCACTGACAAGGTGTTGTGGTGGAGGGCCACTGGACGTTAGTGTCTGATTTGATTTGTGGGGTTTTCTTTTACAATCTCCAGACACAACATCGCCGAATCTGAAATGGACAGATGAGGTGAGTCACAGCCTGCTCTGTTGACCCGGAGCAGTCACAGTGGGTGTCCGTGCTAAGACTTATGGAGCTCCTTCCTGTCAAAAGGCCGCTTTCAACGGGTTGCCTTTTTCATTTTTCAGACTGGAACACGGAACCGTTATTGCAATTTTTGTTTGCGGTCTTCCACCGTGTCGAGGCTAGCAATTTAAGTGCTATTTAATGGCATGTTGAAGGATCGATCCACTCATAAAATAATTAGCCTAAAACCAAGAAGCCAAAGGACAGAACTTGTTTTTCTTCGGAAGTGATCGAATCAAGGTTTTAACTTCTGCAAGGGGTTCCAATGAAATACAGTGTTTTTATTACAGAGAGAGAGGGAGAGACGGAGAGAGGGGGGGGAGAAAGAGGGGGAGGGGGGGGGGGGGGGGGGGGGGGGGGGGGGGGGGGGGGGGGGGGGGGGGGGGGGGGGGGGGGGGGGGGGGGGGGGGGGGGGGGGGGGGG
>JACXGI010005498.1:0-46002 GCA_016801175.1 Esox masquinongy | reverse complement strand
ATATATACAGTATCTCACAAAAGTGAGTACACCCCTCACATTTTTGTAAATATTTGATTATATCTTTTCATGTGACAACACTGAAGAAATGACACTATGCTACAATATAAAGCAGTGAGTGTACAGCTTGTATAACAGTGTACATTTGCTGTCCCCTCAAAATAACACAACACACAGTCACTAATGTCTAAACCGCTGGCAACAAAAGTGAGTACACCACTAAGTGAAAATGTCCAAATTGGGCCCAAAGTGTCAATATTTTGTGTGGCCACCATTATTTTCCAGCACTGCCTTAACCCTCTTGGGCATGGAGTTCACCAGAGCTTCACAGGTTGCCACTGGAGTCCTCTTCCACTCCTCCATGACGACATTACAGAGCTGGCGGATGTTAGAGACCTTGCGCTCCTCTACCTTCCGTTTGAGGATGCCCCACAGATCCTCAATAGGGTTTAGGTCTGGATACATACTTGGCCAGTCCATCCCCTTTACCCTCAGCTTCTTTAGCAAGGCAGTGGTCGTCTTGGAGGTGTGTTTGGGGTCGTTATCATGTTGGAATACTGCCCTGCGGCCCAGTCTCCGAAGGGAGGGGATCATGCTTTGCTTCAGTATGTCACAGAACATGTTGGCATTCATGGTTCCCTCAAAGAAACTGTAGCTCCCCAGTGCCGGCAGCACTCATGCAGCCCCAGACCATGCCACTCCCACCACCATGCTTGACTGTAGGCAAGACACACTTGTCTTTGTACTCCTCACCTGGTTGCTGCCACACACGCTTGACACCATCTGAACCAATTATTTTATCTTGGTCTCATCAGACCAGAGGACATGGTTCCAGTAATCCATGTCGTTAGTCTGCTTGTCTTCAGCAAAATGTTTGCGGGCTTTCTTGTGCATCATCTTTAGAAGAGGCTTCCTTCTGGGACGACAGCCATGCAGACCAATTTGATGCAGTGTACGGCATATGGTCTGAGCACTGACAGGCTGACCCCCCACCCCTTCAACCTCTGCAGCAATGCTGGCAGCACTCATACGTCTATTTCCCAAAGACAACCTCTGGATATGACGCTGAGCACGTGCACTCAACTTCTTTGGTCGACCATGGTGAGGCCTGTTCTGAGTGGAACCTATCCTGTTAAACCGCTGTATGGTATTGGCCACCGTGCTGCAGCTCAGTTTCAGGGTCTTGGCAATCTTCTTATAGCCTAGGCCATCTTTATGTAGAGCAACAATTCTTTTTTTCAGATCCTCAGAGAGTTTTTTGCCATGAGGTGCCATGTTGAACTTCCAGTGACCAGTATGAGGGAGAGTGAGAGCGATGACACCAAATTTAACACACCTGCTCCCCATTCACACCTGAGACCTTGTAACACTAACGAGTCACATGACACAGGTGAGGAAAAATGGCTAATTGGGCCCAATTTGGACATTTTCACTTAGGGGTGTACTCACTTTTGTTGCCAGCGGTTTAGACATTAATGGCTGTGTGTTGAATTATTTTGAGGGGCCAGCAAATTTACACTGTTATACAAGCTGTACACTTAAGACATTACATTGTAAAAAAGTGTCATTTCTTCAGGGTTGTCACATGAAAAGATATACTCAAATATTTACAAAAATGTGAGGTGTGTACTCACTTATGTGAGATACAGTATATTTGTTTTATATACAACAAATAAAACTTACTACACAAATAATTGGCTTCAGTTTGAATTACAGTTTTCTAAGACTTTAGCACAGCACTGTATATTTCAAGCTGTGCAAAATGATTACCCTTACTTTTATTTTAACTGATAAAAATATGACATTTCTGTATACACCTTGAGTCATTTGTGATTCAGCTCCAAAGCTGCAAGAGATCTGTTTATTTGAAGAGATCAGTAACACTGTGACCTCCAGATTGCCTATCTTGGAGCATAAGGTCATCCTCGACTTCAGATTAGTCTTTTTAAAACCTGTTTAAGAATCTGCGTGGAGACAGACTCCTTACAGCAGATTGGTTTCAAGATTTAACAATTGATTACAGCCATTACATAGAATTAACTGAATTTAAAGAACACTATATAAAAACACTCGATATACTTCTGTAGCGATATGATCAGATAGAAAGCTTATATCAACCGCACGGTAGCAGAAAAAAGTTGATTTCATCTTCAAACCCTGATGTTGATTGCTTGTAAGCTTGATAGTATTTCTGCCTCAAAGATACAGTCTGTCATGGGTTTATGAAGTTGTTCACAACATGGATTACGCAATTAAAGGAAAGCTGTTTAGCCTTGTAACATACGCACCCACAATCCTGCAGTGGCCCCATAAGCCTTAGGTATTGCTCATAACATAAGCGAAAGTTTTGCTTTGGTTTGAATATTTTGTCTGAAAAACATGTTTGTTTTTTTTTAGTTTTAAAGCGGGCTAACATGGCCCTCTGACAGTTTATAGGCAAAAGATATCTCAGCGATGTTTCTAATCTCTAGTAGTAATCTCCAGCGTGCATCTTCATGGGGGGTTGTTTTTCACCCATCATCAAGGGTAGCAGTCTTAACAAATATCATGTCCTTATTTTGTTGAAGCATGTTGGCTGTGTTGTCATCTGAAGGTGGTACAGGTTTGTCCAGTTTAATATGTGGACCACACTTCAGCATGTTAATATTGTTGTTTAGTTCTGAGAGGTAAAGTATCCCTTCATTTAAATTTTTTTGAAACACTTGCATGGTCTCATATGGTACTCCACTTTCTAGCAGATAATGCATTACATTCAGAGAACACCAACCATATGGACATTTCCAGAGTTGAATGCAGATAATAATTTGATGCCGTTTCTTGTTGTCGTAACACGGCGCTGCTCTGCGCCCCCTGCCTCCGCTTTGTGCTCATCAACCGACTTCATTAAGCTCATTAGCTTTTTTATGAAATTTGTCCTAGAGCTCATCCCGGGTTATTATGCCTGTATTGCTTCGTCAGAATTGGTCTAAAGAAAACATAGAAGCCTTCAAACTGCCGATGGTTAAAATTCTTTCTCCACAAATAGATGCCAGTGTGACATGTATTGTAACATCTCTGGGATTCCTGGCACATATGTCCCACACGTTTCCAGAACAGCAAGGTCGGCATTAATCAACTGTGCTATGCTGTCAATGCAACATTTCCCAGCATCCTTAGATTTGTAGAGTGCAAGGATTCTCAGGGCCATTTTCTTAGATTGTGTTTGAGGATGTTGATTGCCCGACACATAAATGATGAAAAAAGTGAGGATTTTGTATTTCTTCCTGTGGGATTCTAGTGGACACATGCTCTCAACTTCATCAGAAGATAAAATAATTTGGAGTGCTTGATTACATACATTAAAAAGTATATACTGGATGCTTTGGAAATATTTATCCATCTTGGCAGGCAAAATGTGTTCCCTTCATAGATTTGGGATGATTTAATTCCTTTTTCTTAATATGTTAACATTTGTGAGTTCTGTCTTAAGGGTTTCTAGAAGAGGAACAATATACTATCACCAATACTGAATACTAATGTTTTAATTCATCCTTGATCATCACAGCTTATCATTTTGCATGTTCTCTGGTCATTGGTAATATGCATGAGGATGGTTCGTTAAACAGTTTTCCCCTACACTTTACATACTCAACCTGTTTTCTATTGATCATGATAATGGGAAGTGAGTAAAACCTGGAACTCTGTTTTCCCAAGTTGGTTGTCTTGTCTTGGTATTTCCTTATGGGCTTGGTAAAGGTGTGCTTATTATGTTCCAACACTGGATAATACTTTGCAGCAGTTTCCATGTTGAAAGGTGTTTAGCAAGTGCAGTTGACTGACAATTCCATGTAAGTGTGTATCAATCAAATCTATTTATAAATCCCTTTCTACATCAGCAGTTGTCAAAAAGTGCTTTTACAAAACATCCAGCCTGAAACCCCAAGGAGCAAGCAACAAAAGTGTTGAAGCACAGTGGAGAGAGCGAAGCATATTCTCACCAAATCCTAGAGAAAACATGTGTGAGCTTAATACACTAGCATAGACAGTATATCCTGGGAAATCCTATGATTGAATTTAGAATATTACTTTACTCTACTAATCTTGTGTAGCTTGGAATACATTTGCGTGAGAGCTTTCCATGGAAATCTTTTCATAGTTTTTTTTTTGTTGTTGTTCAAACCATTCAGACTTTTTTGTAAAAAGACTCCCCTCCAGGCCCCTTTGGGAACCAGTCGTGTCTCACAAAACACAGCTCCTATTCAGCCCACGTTAATCACTAATTGAAATAGACTATTCCAATGGTAACGCCCAGACATCTGTACCTCAAAGACACAGGGTTTAAAAAGGGTTAGAATTCCAAATCAACGCTCGGATTCATTGGCTCAAATACATTGCGGACAATGTGATTTAAATAGAACCAAATATATGAAAATAATAAGAAAGTGGATTACAAATGGAAGATAACAAATGTAAAAAATAAAAAGAATTAAAAAAAAAAGATGCACTGAATGTATTATAAGTCAGCGTGGATAAAAGCATCTCGTAAATGGCATCTTCTTTTGTTTTGTTTTGCGTAGCTAGCTCCAGGACCCTGCAGGCAGACACATGCTTTTATCACACATTTACAAGGAATGGTGTTCCCTTGGAGCCGTCTCTTTCATCCCTCCATCTTAGCCAAATCACAAGCAGGAACTATTTTGTCTTCTGAGAGGGAGATTAGTGAAGCCCGTGCGTGTGTGTTTGCGCATGTGTTCTCGCGTCTGAATGAGAATGTTGGCTCGCGTGCCCGGGTGCATTCTGGTGCGCACTCATATATGGATGTGTGCTGTGCGTGTGTTCTCCCGCGTCTGCTAGGTTTGTCTGCATTTGCCTGAAAACCCCCTTATAAGGAATTCCTCTGTTGCCAGAGAGGCAATCGTGAACAACTCCTCTCCTGCTTTATAGAGTTACTATAACTGACAGTTCCAAGAACTGCTCTAAAACCGGTCACCTGCTAGGAACATTCAACATCTTTAGAAGAACCCTGCTGCTCCTAAAATTGCCCACATTCAAGCCCATCACAAGTTCCAACCTCACAGCTCCTCTTGACAGAATTAGGCCAGACACCTCATAAGAGAAAAGTAGACAGATTAATAAGTAAAGAAATATATGACACAGAAAGGATGAGTAAAACCTGTCCACACGGGGCAACATGCGTCTTACATTTACCCCAAGGGGAGAAGGTTGAATCCGGCTCTTCTTTCTCTTTTCTCGTTTCTCTGTACTTGGTGTTATACCTCTCCCTCTGTCTTGCCCTCTCCATCTGTCCGTCCGTCTGTCTCTCTCTTTCTCTCACTCACGTCTCTGCCTCTTACTGGGGACTGGCAGGGGGGTCTGTTTGATATTCTGACGTTGAACCATCAGTGCTTGTGGGAGCCTGGGGGACTTGGCTGAGGTAGGGGAAGGCGCTGTGTAATCTAAGTGTCAAGGTGAGGAATCTCAAAAACATGAAAGGAAGTGATGGCGCATCTGTGGCGCGGGGGACTGGGAGAAGGGCTGGGTGTAGATGGAGTGGAGCCTGCTGGAAAAGCGTCCAGTGACGAGCAGGATGTGGGACCTACTGTTGAGAGCGGTATATGGGACCTACTTTTGGGAGCGGTATATGGGACCTACTGTTGAAAGCGGTATATGGGACCTCCTTTGGATTTGTACATGGTATCTCCTGTGGAAGGTGCTAAATGGGTCTTTTTGACCTGGGTGTGGAAACGGGTGTCTGTTTCGTGGAGTAATTATCATGTGTTTTCTATGTGTGCCAGAGTAAAGTAGCTGTTATACCGCAAAATGTAAACAAGCAACAATTGCAGGGTTGTAGAAGTTGTCTTTCATAATTGTTTTGAATTCTCAGCATGACTCAAGCTGTGAACACATTTAGGTGAATCGAGAGACATACTGGAGCTGTGTTGGTAATTGTGGGGAGATATTCATTGGTCTTCTTTTGGGACAGTGGTTTCAGAGCTGTCAGAATGGCTTACCAGACTAAAACTTCTCTAAGTATGGACTATGATTTAGGCTTTATGTAGCTACTGTCTCTTTTGGGCGTTCTTAGTGTAAGGTTTGTGGTGGTCTATACTCTGGGGATGTTTGTTATGGGGCCCAGGTGTTCAACAACGGAAACATTAAATGGACTTTGTAGATTTTGTTTGGCACTCTCGAATTGGCCATACTGTATACTGTAGCAAACAATGGAGGAAACAGGTCAATGGGACAAAGGCAGTTGACCCATTTCTATTATTCTGGGGATCGTTCTAGATATGTGCCAGCTGTGTTCACAGCTGGAGAGGAAGATGTGGAAGTAATACTGTAATGTGATGCTGTATGTTATCCAAGGCAAATTGTACATACTTAAACTAACACTATTCAGAGTGGATGCATGTACATATCTGTTAGATTCTTAAATTCAACATTGTGTAGTGTTAAATCACCTCTGTCTGTTGCAACCTCAACGTTAGATGGTGTTGCATTCAAACTTGTGTGTTGAACTTAATATATTTATGTTTGCAATGGGAAGTAATAGTATTCCATTTTGATTTGGAAATTGCTTTAGCTGTCACATCCCTTATGTACCAGTGTGTGTATCTTGTGGGTGTTACTGCTAGTCACATTATTTTTAACCAGTTGGCTAGTGTGAAATTGCTGCCCACAGCACAGGACAGAGTATAGAGAAAATACTCCATATTCGCTCTTTTTTTTTTCTTACCAACACTACTACTAGGCTATAATTTGCTTTTGAAGTCATCTCTCCGAGAATGAGCACTCAACATTTAAAGTGCATGTCGTGCGCAGTGCTGAAATATAGAAAGGTGATGAAGGAAACTGTTTAAAGCACTTTGAGCTCTAAACAAATGAAGCGTGCTCCACTGTGCTCATCCTCTGTGGCTCAGGTCTGTTTGATTAATTCACGATGTCATCAAAAGCATTGATTCTTCTGCTTAAGAGATTTGATGTCGTATGCACAAAGAAAATGAGTGAGTGGTGCTGTGATTTTTTGGATTTTTCTTGATTGCATGTGTTCTTGATTCATATATTATAACCATTGATTCATTTCCATGACAACACATTTGCCCATAGACTTTTCATCTGGGAATGCAACATTCGGTTACACATTATTTTGAAAGTCCCAGTATCCATGTATACAGTAGATGTTCTATAAATAATTTTTTGGATGTTTCTGATAGTGTTACTATCTGCTGATAAGCAACTACTTGCTAAGGTTAAGGTTAGGGTAAGGGCATGGGTTAGTTGATTTAACATTTTACTGATACTCAGTAGAAAATATGTAGAACATCTACTGTACAGACACACTTTTGGAAGTCTCAAAATAAAGGGTTACCCAAGGTTCATGTCTCTGTCAGTAACAAATTGGTGAAATCTTCACAATTCAAACATTTTTGTATACGGTTTACCAGCGCTTGATAAAATAATTGCAGAAACTGACAAATCACACAGACGGTCCCAGATGGCTCTTTGACCTTAAAAAGGAACCGGAACGCTGTTTGCCTCAAATTAGGAGTCCCATTCTGGCCCAAGTCAAGCACTGGGTTTAACACTACAGTGGTAGAATTTAGCACTGGTTTCAGTGTGTACGCATCCAGTCTGAACAGTGTTAATATAACACTACCAAATTTGTGTATGGTTACGTGTTGTCTAATTGTTGCGCTTGTGTTAAGGTTGTGGTGGTACGTCTTGTGTTTTATTTCGGGGGAGGGAGATGAAATCGGGATTTAATGTTGATTTTAGGTAGCTCATTAAAGTATGACAAAAAGTTAAAAATGTATCTCTCGCTCCGTCTGTCAGAGATCTGACATATCCCACCCAGACACGATTGTCGAACAGAGGGAGCACTGAACAGCGGGGGCATCAGAGTGGGAAGGCATTGTTCCGGAGAAGACAGACAGTCCCTCTAATGCAGCCGTCTGGAAGGTGAGGAACACCAGGGGATGTGTTTGTGCCCACATTTACCCAGCATGCCCCTGTTCATTATTCAGCCAAGCCTTCAGCCCTCACTCGCGAACAGCTACGGTGTTACAAAAGGAGAGTGGGGTGGTAGGCTGCTTAGACCAAAGCTCAAATGTTTAACAGACATCTGGCTGTTCTGGGGAGAAGCGCGTGGGGTTTGGGTTGGTACTGATGTTCATAATTAGGGAAGAGCTTCAGACATCCCTTTGAGGAAGCCAAGTTGATGAAGTATTTTTACAAGAACAAAAGTAAAGCTGTGGTGGAAAGGTAGCTTATGTCTGGATTTGTTCAGTCAGCTTATGTCTGGATTTCTTTTTTCTCTTCTCTCTCCTCTTTCAGTCACTCATTCTCAATGAAGAAAAGTGAAATTGTGTTTTTACATTGCAGAGAGTAAATAAGAGAAAAGGGGCATTGTTTTACCAAAATAATGTACCAGAAGTTTCGATAATACAGCTATAAAAAAATCTGAATAATAACAGTCCATTTGCTATTTTTTTCCTACACCTTAATCACCTCAATCAACCGTGCTAAGGCCAAGTACTCGTTGAAGTACATTACGGATTTGATCCTGGTTGAATTTCTTTAAGCGATAAGAACACGTTGCCTTCTACTTGCTAAATAAGATGTCTCATTTAGGTGTACAGAGCCACAGCCAAAGACTGAATCCTCATCACTACTCTCTCATGCGGGGACACGGCGGTGTGTTGTGTGCTGAAGAAAGCTCATCCAGCTTTTGGTACAATGAACAGATCTATCAGCCGCTACTCTCCATTCTTGTCACGGGTCTGGCAATAAGCATACTTTACTTGTATCCTCATACTAGCTTGCTTCGTAATGAATATGAAGCAAGAGGGCACCGTATATGAACAATATGAACAATAAAGACTGAAAAATTGGTCAGTGTTGTTGTTCAAAGAAATCAAAATATCGTTGTAGAAATTATTATTTTATTGAATAATGTGTGTCACACATTTTATTGCGTGCCAGGTATAACATGGAAAGTTTAATGTACAAAGCCCAATTAATGTTTATTCTGATTAAGATTTTGCATTTTTCAAGTTGATCTTGGTCTTTGGGAACTCTTAAGTGGTCATTCTTTATATCCTGTTTCACTGGGGTATAAATTTGAGATGACACACAGGCTGAACTCTCATAGTCATCCATTGACTTGAGGCCAAAAAACCCTGAAATGAAATGAGACAGCATTTAGTTGATCTATGCAAATCAGCCAGTGGTAAAGCAATAGATAAGACCTTGTGTGACAAAAAAAAATGGAAACAAACACAAAGGGTTGATTTGGTTTGAAAAGAGCCATGGTTATGCATTAAATAACCTAATAACACTGTGAAGTATGGTGGTGAATATGTGATTGTGGTAGTGGAGCTTTTCTTTTTACTTCCAAAGGCCCTGGGAACCTTGTTAAGATACATGGCACCATGGACTCCATCGAGTGCCAGGAGATTTTAGGCCAAAACCTGTCTGCTTCTGCCAGGAGGCTGAAACTGGGATATTGCTGTCTCTTCTAGCAGGAAAACAGTTCAAAGCATGCCATCAAATTCACAGAAAAATGGTTCACTGACCATAGGGTCAAGCTTTTGACCCTATGGCCATCAAAGTCCCCTGACCTAAATCCCACTGAAAATGTGTGAGCTGAGCTGAAGAGGAGAGTCCACAAAGTTTTCAAAAACATATATTTCTTGATGACCATTTGTTTCTTGAGCAATTTCCCTCAATGAGGTGTCGCCATCAAAAAATAACCAATTTTTTTGTGGCCTGGATCTGTCCCTGCAAATCTCCCTCGTTAACTCTCAGAAAGGCAACAGTAACTCATAAACAATAAATCACAGTGGGACTAGTATTGCTGGAGAAAGTTGGTTATGTAATTATCACCTCAGAATGTCTGTAAATTGACTCCCAAATGTATAGTGTCTGTCGCCATAATATTTAAATTAAGGAAGTGTGTAATTATTATTACAGCAACATGCACTAGAAGTACTAAATGCCCACAGCCTTCTGGAGTGATACACTCACACCTGATGTGTTTTGAGGCAATGGTTGAGAAAGGAAACTTCCTAATTAACTCAGTTGGAAACATAGACTGCTGCTTTGTCATCTATTGCCTATTAACAGCAAGGGTTTTACAAGGGCTCAGTACTTTTTACTGACACATTTGGCGATGTTCAAATCATTGGCATAAAGTGCAGGCTGCAAAAGAAACCAATCTATTCACTTTCACTTAGTTTAAGCATGCTTTTTATGAATTATTGTTCTTGTTTTTTGTTCGAAACGCGAAGAATACCTTTCAAACTATGATGTTTCTCACAAAACCCTAGGATGTCCATTTAGGACAATAGTCAGAGGACCTCGGAATAACCCGGAAAAAATTTTGTTTCCCAGCTGGAATTATTGCTGTCCTGCAAAGCAAAAATTCCATTACCTGACCTCTCAGTAATCCTGTGTGAATAGGGCTTTAGTCTAATGGGAATTGCCTGTAGAAGTGTTGTAGCCTACATTCCTGAACCAAACTCATCTGCTTCTGCAAGCCTTTTCTGGCTAAATTTGATCCATAATATTTTGTAGGCCAATCGCTTCATTGACCACCATGACCATGGCCAGAAAAAGTTACTGGTTCAGCAACAACATCTGATCGAAATTAGGCTCCTAGAAATTAGGCTCCTAGAGGAAAGTTTTGAGGAAATAGGAATCCTGCCCATTTTGGTTACCTTATATTTTCTTGTCAACAAGTAGCCCATGCAATACATTTCCTTTCACACTGTAACTGACAAGTTCATTTTTATCAGAGGACAAACTATCCCTTCAAGTTTTCACATCCTGACTTGAACTCTGTATACCGGGAATCACTTGGACATCATTTACGAGGGCCCAACGGACATCTCATTTCCTGCTCAACACTAACGCACTTAAAGGGATCAGGGTGTCATTTGCGATTATTATCCACTCTTGCTGTTGGTTTTTCATGGACTCATAGATGTTGACTGGCCTTCACTGTTCATCAGCAGTTTAATGAGTGCTAAAATATCACCTCTGTGACACGGAAAAGCAACTGCAAAACGAGTAAGGTGATCTTTCTATGCTAAGGTAACTTAATGTCGCAAAGCTGTCTCACTGTCCTGCTCTAGCCAATCAGGGCCTTCAACAGCCGGCCAGTAGCTGCTCATCCGGCCAAAATGCTTCTTCAACACCTGCCATGGTTTATTACTAAAGAGCACACTCACACACACTCGCACACACTCACACACACTCGCACACACTCGCACAGTCTCGCTAAAAGAAAGATGTTTTACAAGACAGTTTTACTGTAGTGGATGCAAAATGTGTTACCGGCACACACATACTGTACACCCCCCCCCCCCCCTACGAAGACCCTCACCCTTTCCATCACTCCATCCTCATTCCAAAGACATTTTATCCCTGACAGAGGGAGGATAGTGTGTCGTGTCATGTGTCATAAAGCGCCCGCCCGCGCGCGCGTGTGCGTCGGTGTGTGTGTGTCGGTGTGTGTGTGTTTTGGTGTGTGTCTGTGTGTGTTATAAAGCTATGCCCTCCACCTGCATGCTAATCCAGGTTGACAGGTCCTGTCTCTACCTGTATGATTAATGGGCAGCTCAGACTGCAACCACCGGTCGCATTTAATGTCATCCCGCCGCAATATCCCCATCATCCCCATCACCCTCCATCACCCCCCCCCCCCCGTCACCCTCGCTCCCCACAAATGACAGTGGTGCAAATGTCATCAATCCTGTGGCATGTTTTCAATTTCCATTAGTAACAATGTATAATCTATTCCCCGGTGAGTGTTTGGTTGTTGTTTTTTTATGCACTTCCCATAAATCTATCTATCCATGTGATGCGGGATGTAGAGTGGAGGGGGGGGCTGAGAGAGAAAAAGTGACGGAACGGACTGTGTTGGGTTTAAAGGGCCACTTTTACATTTTATTCCTTATTGCTCTTTGAATTTAGGACTAACCTTGTCGTTTAAAGTTGGTTTACTCTCCCTGACAGTTATGCCCTCTCAATCCTATGTTCCCTGATCTACCTTCCACTCTTAATGTTAGAGAGTGAGAGGAAATCTAGGGCCTGAAAAGTAAAAGGGAAATTTGACAGTGTTCTAAGGTCGGGGTAAACAAAAAGGTTTTCAGTTGTACGGCGCAAATGGCAACCTGTACACTTTATAGTGCACTGCATAGACTAGGGCGTGTAGGGGGAATAAGATGCTATTTAGGACACAACCCTCCGGACAGAAATGGAGTAGGTGGCACAAATTAAAGTTAAAAACCTATTGATGTTTCACAGCGTCGCCTTCAATTCCCACCCCTCAACTCCCAGAGCCCCTGAGTATTTTCCCATTCCCATTCGCTCACCGTTCCAAGCTAACACACATCGTCATCGGAATAGGCGATTCAATTTCAGTTGGCCTGTGAAACATTCCCTTCCACACTGTCATTTTATATACTCTAGGACCGTAAAGGGGAAAACATAAAGAAAGAAAATACATATTTCACAGGGGCTTGATGCATAGCAGGGGAAGAGAGGAGGAGTAAAAGAAGACCAAAGAGAAGGCTAAAAGATATAACCACAAGTTCAGGGACAAGGGATTCCTATATACTATGTTGAACTAGCTAGCTGATTTCCTGGGGCCAGCATCATTAGCTTTGTTATCACTCACATGACTTCGTCACTGAGTGCTAGTCCCCTGGCCAGGAGGAGAACAGCCTTTTGAACATGTGGTGTGTTTGGGAACTCGGCTTGTTTGCCAATGCCTGGGCAGGACACTGAGACGCCGTGACAAATGGACTGTTTAAACACACTCCCCGCCATGTCATCTGGTTTAAAAGGCAATCAGTTTGCTTTCTTGTTTTAACAGACATTCAACCTGAGACTGAAAGGGAAGGATGTACAGAGGGAGACAGCACAGGGAAGTATATACAGAGGGACTGAGACAGCACAGGGAAGGATATACAGAGATAAAGAGACAGCACAGGGAAGGATATACAGAGATAAAGAGACAGCACAGGGAAGGATATACAGAGATAAAGAGACAGCACAGGGAAGGATATACAGAGATAAAGAGACAGCACAGGAGCGTAGAGGGAGAGAGACAGCACGGGAGCGTAGAGGGAGAGAGACAGCACGGGAGCGTAGAGGGAGAGAGACAGCACGGGAGCGTAGAGGGAGAGAGACAGCACGGGAGCGTAGAGGGAGAGAGACAGCACAGGAGCGTAGAGGGAGAGAGACAGCACAGGAGCGTAGAGGGAGAGAGACAGCACAGGAGCGTAGAGGGAGAGAGACAGCACAGGAGCGTAGAGGGAGAGAGACAGCACAGGAGCGTAGAGGGAGAGAGACAGCACAGGAGCGTAGAGGGAGAGTGGTACGCTGGATTTTAAATTCAGCAAACCTTAAACATTAAAACAACGATTTTCTAGAAAAGAACTACATTTCAGGAAATAACACCCATGGTTTTAAATCGGAGGAAGAGTACTGCATAAACTACAAATAAGATGAAATATACACCTAAATGAGGTAGTGAATTAGTTAAAAAAGCAAGCATGCTGGGCATTTCAAGCCACCACAAACTGAAATTGAAATACCTGGAGCTAAAATGAACTGAATGTGTCATTATACCAATTACACTCTATGGCAGTCCGCTGTGGAGCTCCAGTTACAAAACAAGATTTCTCTCATTTGGACAAGAACCCCATGAAATACATGCAGAACTTTTCCCCATGTCCAGGAGATACTCCAGAACTAGGCTAGTATCCACAAAAAAATATATATAATAAAGCAATTTTTTTTGGAAACAGTATCTTTCTCATATCATTACCAAGCTTTGAAATAACAGCTGCTTCATCCAGCTAGTTTTAGAACAAACCTGTACTGTTAACATACTCAGAGGTAGGACCAGAAAATCCATTCAATCAGAATAATCCAAATTATTCCACATGTTAAAACAAGAACATGTTACCTTTTATGAAACAAGCCCAAAGCAAAATGCAGTGCTATCTGGCTCTAAATCTATCATGGTTACTGATTAAAACCTTAGAAGAACCTTGACAAAGCACAGGCTCAGTGAACACAGCCTTGCTACTGAGAAGTGCAGACACAGAAAAACATGGCTCCCTGCTGTGTGCACATGATCACAATTGCGTAGAACATAGAGGAGCTTTCAAAGTTGCACACATTGGGAATTTCTTTTTTGTCTATGGAAAATGTGACCTTTTGATTAATGCATTTTGTCCATGCAATTTTCCATAATTTTACTGGACTGTAGACTTGAAATAATTATTTTAATTCTGCACAAAAGATCAAAATAAGAGGCACACCGAAAAACAGAATATCTGAGAACCTCAGAAATGTGTATGTTTAGAATTCAAACGTAGATTAGGTCTAGGTATATAACCTTTACAAATGTAGGAGCACTTTCAACCCCCTTCCAACTTTCTGGATTCTAAGGACATACTTGATGTGAAAACATCAGATTTGCAAGTTTATTTTAACAGAGTTTGATAGAGTTTGTGTTATTCTCATCCTACACTGAATAAAGGTGTGACTGCAACATCAAACAGTTGGTCCCATGTTTCATGATAAATGGAGACAGCAGAGAGACACCAAAGAGAGTAGAGAGACGGAGAGACCGAGAGGGACTGGACTGAAGAGGGTGAATACTTATGCAATTAATTATTCTCCGTTTTAGTTTAGTAATTTTGAACTAGTTGTAGGTTTTATTTTTCACTTTTTTTTGTGTTGGTCAGTGGCAAAAACTCTGAATTAAATCGGTTTTGATTTCTTTTCGTAACACAATAAAATGTGGAAAGGTCCAAGGGGGTGATTACTTATGTGTGTGTGTGTGTGTGTGTGTGTGTGTCTGCATTATTGTCCCCGGGCCCCTGGAAATGTCAGCCACACACTCCACTGACCACTGACCCTACTGGCAAGGGAGACTGGGAGAGGTGTCAGGGTGAGAGGACTGAATGATAATGAAAGGAGGTATACACATCACCCCAACTCACACATTCCAAGAATCACACACACACACACACACACACAAACATACCAAACTAGACAAACAGACGCACGCACAAACCCCACACACAAACCCAAACAATCTCTCCGCCCCTAACTCTCAACTCACTGTCTCCCAGTCTGAGCATCGGAGCGTCTCCAGGGCTTTATTACAGTGGACCAGCTGTCAGCACCATGGCCAATGAACAACAGGCAGCGCCAGAGAGACACATTACTCTCAGTGAGTGTAGCCCTACTGGAACACCCCTGACCCGTGTGGACCACGAGTCCGCTGGACCTTTCGGGAACCCGTACAGAGGCTTGACTTCTTCGCTTAGTTCTCTCAGGTTTGCTAGTCATTAGAAGCTCACCCATCACAATGCCAGACTACAGTTCAACATTACAGAAACATTTTCAAAAAGTGCTGTACTACTAGGCTGAAGTGGCTTCCTGTACCAAGTAAAACAAAGCCCAGGAGGGAACACTGGACACCAGCGTCTTGAACCTGGTTTCTGTGTCGCTATGGTAATGGACTTATGTTTGTTTTAAATCTATCTAGACCCTCCGTCTGTATGTCCCCATCTGTCTGTCCCTCCTCCCATCTGTCTGTCCCTCATCCATCCTCTCATCTCTCTGTCCCTCATCTGTCCACCCCTCTGTCTGTCCCTCATCTGTCCCCTCATCTCTCTGTCCCTCGTCTGTCCACCCCTCTGTCTGTCCCTCATCCATCCTCCCATCTCTCTGTCCGTCATCTGTCCTCCCATCTGTCTGTCCCTCTTCCCATCGGTTTGTCCCTCCTCCCATCTGTCTGTCCCTCCTCCCATCTGTCTGTCCCTTATCAGATTCTGTCCACTTTTGATCCATTTACAGAATCATACAACCAGAAGTCAGGGGGGAATTTCTTTATTAGAATGACTTAAGGTGTTGATCTTCTAAAGGTCTTACATGTTCTCCAGTAATTACAAAGTTAACATTCTTTTATGCCAGTACACATATAAGGCGATCAGTGATCATAGCAAAAGTCAATTATCAGTAAAAGGTATATCCTACAAAATACCCTTGTATGGTATGTTCCAACCTCCCCTGTGGTCTATGGGTCTATTCATGGACTCCTATGACAGTTACATGGACAGTTCCTACCTGGTGGTATGAACAGGATGTGTAGACAGGATGTGTGGACAGGATGTGTGGACAGGATGTATGGACAGGATGTGTGGACAGGATGTGTGGACAGGATGTATGGACAGGATGTGTGGACAGGATGTGTGGACAGGATGTATAGACAGGATGTGTGGACAGTATGTATCGACAGGATATGTGGACAGGATGTGTGGACAGGATGTATCGACAGGATATGTGGACAGGATGTATGGACAGTATATGTGAACCGGAATATCTGGACAGGATGTGTGGACAGGATGTATGGACAGGATGTATGGACAGGATGTGTGGACAGGATGTGTGGACAGGATGTATAGACAGGATGTGTGGACAGGTTGTATAGACAGGATGTATGGACAGGATGTATAGACAGGATGTGTGGACAGGATGTATGGACAGGATGTGTGGACAGGATGTGTGGACAGGATGTGTGGACAGGATGTATGGACAGGATGTATAGACAGGATGTATGGACAGGATGTATGGACAGGTTGTGTGGACAGGATGTGTGGACAGGATGTGTAGACAGGATGTATGGACAGGGTCTGTAGACAAGGTGTATGGGACTCATTAGTAATGGAGCATCACACTACCTAGTGTCCTTTGTTCAGTTGTCAGTCAGTATTATCATGTGTCATGTCAAGCTTAACTTGAATTACTTTTCATGGCCATAATCTTACACCCTCGACTGCCCTTCCATCTGTCTGTTCCTCTTCCGTCCTCCCATCTCTCTGTCTCTCTTTCGTCCTCCCATCTCTCTGTCTCTTATTCATCCTCCCATCTCTCTGTCTCTCATTCATCCTCCCATCTCTCTGTCTCTCTTCCGTCCTCCCATCTCTCTGTCTCTTATTCATCCTCCCATCTCTCTGTCTCTTATTCATCCTCCCATCTCTCTGTCTCTCATTCATCCTCCCATCTCTCTGTCTCTTATTCATCCTCCCATCTCTCTGTCTCTCATTCATCCTCCCATCTCTCTGTCTCTCATTCATCCTCCCATCTCTCTGTCTCTCATTCATCCTCCCATCTCTCTGTCTCTCGTCCATCCCCTCTGTCCTCCTGTCTTTATGTCCCTCCACCTGTCTCCAGTTTGTCCCTCTGTCTGTCCCCCCATCTTCCTGTCCCTGCATATGTCTGTCTCTCCCCCTGTCTGTCTATCCCTCTGTCCGTCTGTCCCCATCTGAGCCTCATCAGTCAGAGTATTTGTGTCCTGGAGAGATGTTTTTGTCTCCGTCCCCTCTCCCCAACCTCTCCCTGTCGCATTTGATACTAATGGAGACTGAGATCTATTGATTTTCAGCCTCTTCTTCTTCTGAAAGTGCATTTAGCTGTCCTTTTCACTATAGAGACCATACTGGATAACACAGTGGGATGGAACAGTAGAAGTTTGTTGAGCAGTGCTTCACTCTGTGGACCTCTTTGTTTGTCTGTGTAATGTGTGAACATGTTTTACTATATGAATGTAGACAAAGGTTCCCAAACTATTGTAAAACCAGGAACATATAATTGTTATATTAGACACGTGTGCATGTGTGTCCATACATGTTTGTACAAAAATGTTCATACCCGTACCCATGCTCACACGATTGACTAATGATCTTTTTAATTTGTATCTCGACTTTCGAAGTCAGTTGACTTTAATATAAATGTGCTGGGCTCAGCTGCTCTATTGTTATATGCTTCAGATATTATGAACACCTTATACAAAAACCCCACAGTTCAATAGAATTCATTACTTTGTTGTCCATTCCAGCCCTATATGTGCTGCATAAAGCTACTGTTTAATCATGTTTTCAATTCATTCAAATCACCCCAAATGGACGCCCCAGTGGTGGAAGTATCTTGTCGCTCCGCTTGCACAGTGTCTACTGATGAAGGCAAAAATTAAAAACAACAAAGCAAGTCATATTTTAGCTGTTGTATGGTGTGATATTATCAGTGGATACAACACGCCACGCTGAGCAGAAAGACAGGGCAGAGGGCAGAAAACAAAGAGGAACAGTGAGACGGAGAGACATAAAGAGGAAGTGGAGAGATATGAGAAAAGAGCAAATAGTTGGACAGGATGTTTGTACAAGATGTATAGACAGGATGTATGGACAAGATGTATTGACAGGATGTTTAGACAGGATGTGTCTAAACATCCTGTCCAAAAGATGAGACGCTGGCAGCAGTTACAGAGTGACTGAGACGGAGGAAAGGCGAAAAGGCCAAAACGATGATGACTCAACAGGCACCTGCTCAGACCGAGGTCACGTTGAACAGGAATGGCACAGCACAAATCAGGCACGGCATGTACTTTTTAATTACTCCCTCATATCTCTGACACTCTGCCCCGGGAGAAGGATTGCATCAGAGCAGCGGGCACTCTGCTCGCCTCGGGGTACAGCATTTGAACGGTGTGATTTTACTGCAAAAGACAGAATGATCATTACTCCCAATGAGAGCAGGTAGGCAGGGCTGTTGGAGGGTCTATGAAACCATGAGAATGTGATTTGGCTTCAGGGGAGGGAGCCAGTGATCAAAGTGATTGTCGTGCACAGAGACGAGGTTGAACCGCACCAAATATCTCAATTTCACACTCCTAGTTATCCATACACCTCTGAAGGCTCTAGCCATGAACTTCTAGGCCAGCTGGAAGAATTGCAGTCTTTTATCCTTGAACCCTCAAAGGCATGTTTATCTGCAGACTTGAAAGATATTGTGCCGGATTGCCAAAATTTTCATATGGCTTCCATTTGAATTGGCTTTGTAGCAAACATTTATTTTGCTACATAGATAATTTATATGGAAGCCGTATGACAATTTTGGCAGTCCTGCACAATATCTTTCTGGCTTTTTGATCTTGAGAACATAAATTGAAGGTGAAGGTGTTTTAAAATACAATGATTACCCTAATGCAAGTATCGACCATTTCAGTAGGTTCATTTCAGTCATTAGGAACTTTTAAGCAGTGGTGAATTACTTCCTGTTTCACAGGGGTAAAGATTTCAGGTGACACACATGCCTCTCCATTAGTCATCTATAAAAGGTATAAAAAAACGAAAAAAAAGCTATCAAACTATAAAAAGCTATAAAATATTACAATATGCCTAAAATATCTATTATTTGGATAATAACTGGGAAGTATACATAAGCATAAATAAACCTGGAAGATGATCGAAGTGAAAATTAGACACAAACTCAATGTCAACAAGCTATTGGGATGTCTTGTCAGAAGAAAGCCTCTACTCTCATGTTTGTTGTACAGGTATTCACATTCACATAGGGATGCCCACAGACTGTCCACACTGACCATCACCGCTTCTTCTTTTCTGTGTGTTTAGCCGGACTGCCGGCCGGAGCAGTGATTGGCCTTTGACCTTCATCCTGGCTGATTGGATTGGTTCTCCCCCTTGGCCTGCTGGCTGGCTGCCCAGACTCTGGGATCCAGCCTGCGGTAATAGGACCACGGCCAGCCTCCATAACTCACATCACTCAAAGGTCAGAGGTCATTTGTTGTTGTTGGATTCGGGCCATTGTGAAACTAGTAGTAGACTGATCGTGTCTACTGTTGGTTCATGGCTGTTCTTTAGTGCCGGGTCCTTTTCAACTCCTGTTTGCTGCGTGGGTAGGAGAGGGGATTGTGTGTGTGGGACCGTGCGTCGCAGGGCTTATCTCTGTTTAGACACACTTGTGAATACATATCAGTTTTTCCATATTTGCTGCCGTCGTCTGTGTCCCCTATGTCTTCTCTGTTCCAGTGTGTTATTCCATACATTTAATGATGTTTTTTGTGTAGGTGCCTGTCTGAGTATGGGGCTCACGTGGGTTTCAGTGTCTAGTCATGAACTTTCCAGATACCTGCTTTGAGTTTATCATTATGGACAGTGGCTGAATCAACCAGTGAGCTACGTCTTAGCTTTTACTGAAATTAAAAAAGCGACATGATTTATATGGTAATGGGAGCGTTAGGTCTTTGTCACAGCTCCAGATGGACATAAAACAAATATCAATTAGTTGCTAATCCTCTGGTGGGGTGCCAATCATGTTTGCAGTGACGGGGGAGGGAGACGCCTGTGAAGCCTTATACCGATGCCTATCAACCACTCCAGAGAGACAGGGATAAAGCCATGAAAAGAGTTGTCTCAGTTAATGAACTGTAAACATCAGTGTGTATGTGGATAGGTCAGAGTGAAGGGTGTGCGTGTGTGTGTGTGTGTGTGTGTGTGTGTGTGTGTGAGCGTACTACACAAACTATGTCGGTTAAAAGCAAAAGTGTTATGATTTGACACGGCCCTTTATACGTTAAGAACACATTTCTTGCATGAACCTTTTCACTTAAAGATACATTCTGTGATTTTTGGCCACTAGTGTCCCTGTCGAGCCTGAAAATTGTATACTACCGTATGTCATGTACAGTATGTGCCAATTTGTGCCCCATGTCATCAAAATCACCTGCTTTCAAAGTTTGGAATTTCATGTCTAGCTGAGGTATGATAGTGATTCAATTTTTATATACAGATATTCCTAACCCTATAACATATTACACATCCAGGCCAAGCTGATTAGTAAAAAAATATATTATTTTAATCGTAAAAGTCCCAGACTGCATGTCTTCCAATTTCACCGTTGTCGTCATTGGTTTAATAGAATGTAGAGCGTGCGAATCTTGTCAAAATACTTTTTGGAAAATTCCGCTAATAACAGTCAGATAGAAGGTGTGACGGCTTTGGAGTAACTGACTAGAATGAGTGAAGCTTCTGGAGGAATCCATCCACCTGTGAGTTGAAGGGAGATTTCCATTACCCATGAATGGGCTGCATACTTCAGTTGTCTGAGGGCCTAAATAGAGTTTGTTGAGTGGGCTTAGCTGTTCTCCAACACACTCATCTCTCAGTGAGCAGATGGGTAGGCTCTATAGTTACTGGTATATGTGTGTGTGTCCCCTCAAATATTCAGCACTGGCATGACAGTGCATCCTGGCTGGTCTGGGAGCAGTTCCACACACTCTCACTCTCTCTATTTCTCACACTCACCCTCCCTACCTACCTCCCTCCCTCTCCCTTTCCCTCTCTATCTGTCCTTTACTCACACTCACATAAATGTACGTGCACGCGCACTCACACACACACAGACAGACACGCACACACACAGTGTTTCTCTCTCTTTCTCAATTCATCCTCCTCCTCTGCTACATGAAAGAGACATCTGTCTCAGAGAGGGAGCACAGGGAGTCGTGCTTCCATATGAATTCTCAACACCTTATAATAGCTGTCAGAACCCTCCTCAACAGCTCACTTCATTGCCTATATTTCTATTGTATGGACAGACCTGTATGTGATGCAGAGATGTAAAGCCAGGAGAGTGAAATAAACAGAGGGGAAAGACCTGTAAGATGATGTTAAAAATAAAAGTGAGAAAGAGCAAAAGGAGCAAGGAGATATAAGATGATGGGAGAGAAACAAGTAAAAGAAGGTGGGAAGGGCACAGAGGTGGAAAAGATAGGTTGAGAGGATGGGGAGGTGGAGAGGATAGAGAGGTGGAGAGGATGGGGAGGTGGAGAGGATGGGGAGATGGAGAGAATAGAGAGGTGGAGAGGATGGGGAGGTGGAGGGGTTAGAGAGGTGGAGAGGGTAAAGGGTTGGAGAGGATACAGAGATGGAGAGAATGGAGAGGTGATAAAGGTGGAGAAGATAGAGGGGTGGAGAGGTTAGAGAGGTGGAGAGGTTAGAGGTGAAAAGGGAGGAGAGGTTGGAGGGGTGGAGAAGGTAAAGAAGTGGAAAGAGGGTTGAGAGAGTAGAGAGTTAGAGAGGGTGTAGAGGGTAAACAGGTTGGGTGGATAGAGAGTTACAGAGATGGATGGGGTATAGAGGGTAAAGAAGTGGAAAGAGGGTGGAGAGGGTAAACAGGTTGGGTGGATAGAGAGTTACAGAGATGGATGGGGTATAGAGGGTAAAGAAGTGGAAAGAGGGTGGAGAGAAGGTGAAAAAGGCACAGGAAGATAAGAGGAAAGGAAATAATGGGGGCTTAGGAACTGAATGAATAGGAACAGTAGGCCTAACATTGCTCTGGTTCTTTAAACACACAAAACAACAATGTATTGAAAGACAAAAGACTACCAACAACATTCCATTGATAAATATCGATTTTCTGTTCAAACATCAGAATGATATTGCAATAATGTTTTCATTAATATGCAAAGTGCAGGTGTTATATGAATGATTTTAGGTTGTGGGAAGACAGCGTGGGTAAAGCTTCATGTTTGTCGCACTGTCGGTTTACTAATCTGTAATTGTGTAAAGTGCTTGTCATTTGCGCTTCAATGAATTCCACAGAGTATGGAATCAAAGAACTTTATCCTATTGGATGTTTCTGGAAAACACCTCAAGTTAATCTTTGGTATAGCAGCAGCTAAAATTAGTTGGATAGACTTAGGCAAAGATAGTAGTGGAATTTTTTTGTGTGGTCCTTCCTTCAGCCTTGTTCCTTAGCAGTTTACCAAGAAGTGGCAAATTAACCTGTCTGAGATTTTAGGTGACCCTCTGTCCCACCTAAATCCACACCCCTCCTTTAGAGCATGTTTAAGGCCAGTTGGAGAGGCATGTACATTAATACAAAAACTTCCATAGTTGAAGGGGAAGATTTTATTATTATTACTTTATTATTAATGTTTTTGCTTGCTCTTTGGAGGTTAAGGCTGGGTATATTTCTAAAATACATTTATTTGATTGTTATTACATGAGGAGTCAAAATCTAGAAGTTTACTTGTCCATAGGAAAACTTTACCAATGTTGCTAGTTCTCCATAGGATAGAGTGGAATTTCACTATCACTATCTATCACTAACTAAAGTCCATGTACACTTAGTTGCCAAAGCTCCACTGTCACATTGGGCTGGTCTCAGAACAGGATTAGTAATGGTTGTTGGTTTGGCATTGGACTAACACAAGGCTGTTGGTTGGTAGTTAACAGTAGTGAAGCTCTGTATCTTGGAAATCCAGAAATTGTTATTGCTATTATTGAATGTGCGGATTTGTCATTATGTGGTGGCTAAGGTTGACATTATGCTGTAATCTGTCCACTGATGATGAACGGGCTTCTGACTGTGGACCTTTCAGCTGAGGACCTTATCGGGTTATGAAAGACGAGTTCACTTCGAAACTGTTCTGAGATCAGGGATGTGACATCTCTGATGCTCACTATCTCAGAATGAATCTTTGCGCTGATAGAACTAAAACGTCCCAAGGTCCTTTACTATCCCCGAAAAGTCGAAAATAGCAAGCTAAGTCGTTAACATAATAAAGATCTCCGTAACAGTATCAGCTCGTCGTTGAATCGGCACATTGCCCTTCGTAAAAAAAACATCATAGCATTCATGCGCATCAATCTGTTGCTACAGGTGTTTTCACTCAGGTCGTCTTCCTGCAACTCCTGAGGGAAGGGTGAGCTGGGGAGGGATCTGTCAGTGTGCGCATGTGTTTGCATACGTCTGTGTGTGTGCTTTAGAACTAGTCGGCGAGGAAAGTAAACAGCCGTATTCAGTGCACTGCAGTACAACCCGGAATTCCAATAGGCCCTGAGAACACAGAGCAGTGCACTCTGGGATTGATGCGGGCTTTCTAGGTAATCCATGGGAGCTTGTCCTCCAGGGCCATGCAGCCCTTGGTAAAAAACACATCATTTATTCATTTATTAGAAATACTTCAGAAGGAGATGTTTTCAGATGCACCATCTTTTCAGTAGTGTGATATAAACAAGCTGTAATGCCATGGAAACTGTTTTCTAATAATAATAATAACAATAATAACAATATTAATGACAAGGTAAATAATAACAATATAAAAAAGCTTTTATCAAGTTTAAACTACTAATAGGCCTACAATTGGTACTGATGCATCTAATAAAATGGATAATATATAAATAAAGGGTATAATGGATGTTATATACATAATTATTTACAAATAACTCCACATGGGCGCATCGCCCAGTACAAGCTCATCTCTGTCCTGGCACCCCAATGCTGGATCCAGTGTTACCTTGGAACCTGGGACAGCAGCCATTAAGGAAAACCTCTAAACCTTTTTAAAATGTGTCTGAAATACCCACTTCCCCCCACCCCAACCGTTGCCTGTCATAAACTATTTCTTACATTTTACTTTTTTCGTTGTCTTCAGAAAATAACTTTGCCGATAGCTTCTTTATTCAGTAAAATGCTAAATAGTACTGGGTTGTGTGTTTCTCCCATCTAGCTTTCTTAAGATGAAGGCGCTATCGGTAAGTCTGATGAATTATTAAAAGTTAAAATTCAATATTCCTATTAGTTTAAGCTGTCAGCATCCCCACTTGCAGGTACATAAGTACTTACAGAATAAGTTCTATTTGATTTGGTATTAATATTACTTATTTTATCAATTTCCCACCTTTCTTTAAAGGTCTGGTGAAGTTGAATCAAACCAAATCTTCTGCCTCCGTGGACTGTTCAGACGATGCTACTGACGTGCGCTTTATCCTCATTAATTTGAATAACATTTTGATGTCACGCAAACAATCGCAAATGTCAAAAAAACAGTAACAGCAGTAAGTCCACATGCAGCACAAAAAAACAAAAAAAAAAGTAGCATTTTCCCCAGATCAGAGCTGGGGAGGCTAGGAAACACTGAACAGGAGTAGTCAGCTATACAAAAAGGCAAAGAAATGTACAGAGCTACATTTTTAAGATATGTTCCATCCACTGTATGTACGTGCACAATCAATCTGTGCTGATTGGCAAATCCTGTCGCCAAGGTAGTTAGCCTAAGAAAGCTACAGCTCTAACAACTTTGGTCAATCTGGCAAATAGTGGCTAAATCTAATGGACATTTGTCAGGGGAGAAATGGTTGCTGCCCACCAGACTTGTTGCTGTAGCATGTTCTGCATGCTTGCCATGCCCTTTTTCTAATGTAAAAAGGCATTAGTGCAGAAAGTTTACTGAACGTGTAAGCCTGAATTTCAAAGAAAGTTTTTGAGGGGCAACACAAGCTTTTCTGATAAATTTCAGATACATTAGCAGAATATTTTCTGTGCACTAAAAGGTTATTTCCAATCATGTATTATAATTATACTAAAGTATGAAAAACATGGATCCATTTTAACACACTGATTTATACTTAATTACAATTTTGATAATATTTAGTGTACTAAAATACAACATAAGTGGTTCCAAAATAAAACACTGGGTCCTATCAGTATTTAATCATGTATACTTCTTTTTTGGCCTGGGTCCACTTGCTGATAGAAGGCACATACTCTCTTTAAATGTTTAATATGCGGGATGCAATTGAATATTCTAAATGTAATATTCATATTATGACAATCACAAACATAATGATATGCATGGTAAACATAGAAGGTGCTATATTTTGGGAAGATATTTTGTCTAACTGATTGTATATTTATTTGGACGTATTATGAGATATGAACAGAGTTTATTTCAACTGTCATAAAAGTTCCCATTATTTCATCATATTGTTATGTACATGCACAAATACTTCATCATACGGGTTGCTGTTTTCTTTTTTTCTCAGACATAGAAACGCAATTTCAGGTAAAAGCCACAGGGAACAGCTTTCTGATGAGAAGAAACACTATGACATTACAGAAAACGTTTCCCTCTTGTTAGATTGATGAATACAGTTATAGAGAAACAGTGATGAATTGCTTTTAGCTAGAGAAGATATTAAATTAAAACATAAACAGTTTTTATATTTAAATTTTAAAAAGCTGCTACTCTTCACAGAATCCAGACAAAACAAATTAATATACATGTATGGTACAAAGACATCAATCAATCAATGAATCAAATTTATTTTATAAAGTCCTTTTTATATCAGCAGTTGCCTGAAAGTGTTACTGGGTGTAAAAAACACCCAGCATGAAACCCCAAAGAGCAAGTAACAGCAGATAATGAATAGGGGCTAGGAAAAACTCCCTATTGGCGTCCAAAATTAGGAAGAAACCTAGAGAGGAACCAGACTCTGAGGGGTGACCAGTCCTCTTCTTGCTGTGCTGGGTGAACATTTAAAGAGTACATGACGTTTTGGGCCACCTCCATGTATTTGCATGATCAGAAGATAAGCAGGTCCATAAATGCAAATGGGCTTTGATCAGAGAACTTAAACAGCATAATCAGGTGGTCAAGGACAAGAAACAGATGGGGAGTCGGCAGTGGCCACAGCAATCATCCGGCAGTAACTTGATGGTCAACACATCCAGGAGGACTTCGGACAGGGACCGCTGCGAGTCATTTGGGCCAGGTAGGAGTGGTCCAAGGGCTCATGTCCTCCTACGGTCAAACAGGAGACCGGGAAAATTAAAGAGAGCATTCCTAGGATTCACAAGGTTACCTAAGCATACTATTTCCCAGTCCTGAGGGTGGCATAATAACTAGGAGGTGCCCTCCCCTGGGTTTTGGCATGACAGTGTTGACTGAAAATGAGATTATGACATTAAAAATGCAGATAATTTAACTTTCCATTAGATTCTGTTCAGGCACTCAACTCAGAATTGCAACCCAGAGACAACCGAACTACACATGGCCCCCTAGTTTTCCCTGAGCCGGTCTCGTATATCATCATTTCATATGTTCTGTAAACACAAAATACAATTACTGATGTTACATTATTGCAAATGTTTTTTTTTTATATACGTACACATAAGTACAGTGTGTTTATATGTGCAGTATATGTACATAGTATATATTTATATAGCATCTCATTCTCTCTCTGCCCCTTTCTATCTATTTCTCTCTCTCTCTCTTACTGTCTCTCTTGCTCTCTCGCTTTCCCTCGCTCTCTCTCTTTCTGTTTGCTGCAGTCTTTTTCCTTAGACGCATACACAAAAGCACACAAACACCACCCCCGCGCAGCACATACTTTTATATTGCAGATCTCTCCTAATCTGGGTTCATGACAATGTGTCATTCCTGAAGATGAAGTGGCCAATAACGGCCGTCCAGCAAATGAGTCTCCCTGGGCCTGTTGGTGTCTGCTTTGATGAATATTCATGATCCGAGAAGCAACGGCGCAGGCGGATACATAACGAATGTTTATTCCTGACCGGAGTCGCAGTGGGGGGGTGGAAGAATGCGTGTGTGTTCCGGTTGGGGGGTATCTGTTGTCTCCGTGCGCGTGTGGGTCTCCCTCCGGTTTCTCTCCAGGGGCAGGGCAAGCGGCGGGAGATGGGTGACAATGCCTGCATTGCCGTGAGGACCATGTTGACACATGGACGAGGCAGAGAGAGAGAGGGAGAGAGAGAGAGACGCAGAGCTGTGAGGTCAAAGGTCGTGGTGATGAGATGTAAACACAATAAGAAGTGTGGGGAGGTGGGCGGTGGTAGTGGTGGCGTTCAATTCACCTAGGGCATGTACAGTACCTGGATATCCATCCTGCTGCAGAGAGAGAGAAAGAGAGAGAGTGAGAATAAGGAGAGAGAAAGAATGGGATAGTGGGAGAGAGAGAAGTAGAAAGAGAGAAGGGGAGTGAAAAAGACAAGTGGGGAGAAAGAGTGGGAGAGAAGGACGGAGAAAGAACATGGCAGTGAGCGAAAAGGGGAGAGAGAAAGAGAGGAAGAGAGAGATGGAGAGAGAAGAGGATAGAGAGAAGGAGAGAAGAGAGAGTTTGAAGGACAAGAACTGTGCCCGAAAGATGGGTTAAAAGGGAAAGAGAAGGGGCATGAGAGCTAAATGGAGAGAAGACGAGAAGGCCATGAGAGATGAGGCGAGAGAATCAGAAGTAGAGAGAAAGACAGAAACGGGGAAGAGTTGAGGAGCGGGGGAGAAACCAAGGGAAGATCAATGAAGGAGGAAAACAGACTTGTGCTTCACACAGAGAGGATTATGGGGAGATATGGGAACACTATACAGTGCAAAACATGAAATATCCTGGCACCGTGACGCACATACTGTAGACAACCTAAGAAAGACAAAAAGGAAGACGGTTCAGACAGAAAACACCACGTCTTGATTTAAACACTTACTTGAGAAACAATGCACAACAATTCCCGTACGATGTCTTGGCGTTAGGCTCTGTTCCTTTGGGGTAACTTGCATGATCCTGTATACCATTGCATGATCATGTGTACAATGCTACTAATTACAACATTAATATTGTAATATTATAACAGCAATACCTATGGCAAAGAGCAATGTACGGAGGACCAATCCGTCAAAACAGGAGGAACCACTGGCAGACACTACTATGTACACGGCAGAGTGTGCCATTCAATTATGCCTATTCATACTTTGAAAATCCAACTTGTTTACATTATGAGGGAGAGCAGACAGAGTGAGTACCCTGACTGACTTAAACAGGCCGCCATATTAGATTAGGACATCCCTGAGACAGTGATAGGAGGGATCCCGACGTCAGCTGATGCGTCTCTGATCCAATGTCCTCCCGGGTTCCCTGGCTGAACTGGCCATGCTCATAAAGTGGAGTTTATTCCAAATGACTGGAAATTTAATATATAAATTATATGAGGTACAGGAAGCTACCGCTATGAAATGTTGAACTGTGTCTGGAGAGAGGAAATGTCTGGATGATTTTGATTTAACCGGTCGGGGATAGACCAATTAAATCTAGTCAATCACTCAACTGACCATCAAAGCTAATTGATCAGTTGAAATTGGGACATGGACTCAAAATCAAGATTATCATGGGCCCCTGAGATATATACAGGGGTACCCTGCATTCTGGTCCCAATGAATTAATTGAATAGGACCCTGGATGGTAGGCCCCCTACATTAATGCTGAATGGACCATGCATGCTGGGCACCCTAGATAAATGCAGACAGGACCCTGCATCCTGGGCCTCCTAGATATTTGCTAACAGGACCCTGCATGCTGGGCCCCCTAGATAAATACTAATAGGACCCTGCATGCTGGGCCCCCTAGATACTGACAGGGACCTAAATGTCAGACACTCTATCCACGGGTCTCCAACCCTGTTCCTGGAGAGCTACTGTCCTGGTTGTTTTCACTCCAACTCCATGTGTATGTATACATTCAGTTATTAACCATCTAATTATTAGAATCAGGTGGGCTGTGGGCTAAATTAGGGTTGGAGTGAAAACAACCAGGACAGTAGAGACCCCTGCACCTAGACCCAATTACTCTATTTCACACTTTATAAGAGATGCCATAAAGGTACCCGTACAATTAGGTTTGCTCTATCTACCTTAGTGAAGAGGCTTTATCAAAGTGGCTATCGAAGAGTCTAATTAGCCCCTATGCGGTGAATTGTTTTTTACTTCCACCGTTTTGGGACACTTGTGCACGTGATCAGAAAATTATTACCAGCTAGCCTCTCACTCCCTCTTACCATTGACAGATCCAAAAATCTGATTGGATCATTTAATTACCCAGTTCCTGTATTCTCTCTGGACCAGTTTGAAATGCAAGGATTTTGTATCTTTGGATAATTGCTTGTTACTGATGAATGTGTCTGTTATTGGGATTTCATGCAGTGGTTGAATTTGTCTACACTGTATGATATGTGAGTCTATGTCAATAGTTTGTTGATGATTTTTTTGTATGTTTTCACATCTTTGATTTGCCTGTAACATTTTCTCCACCTGTTGCTTTCTTGAATGGACCAGCTCTGTCTTCAGCATTTTACTTTGACCTCAGTTCAATCCCAAAGTGGGTTATGGTCATTGCGGATTTTAGAGGCCAAATCCAATTGAGCCAACACATGCCCTGCGAACATTGACTTCAAATGCTGCAATGCCTAATATCCATTACCGGCATGAATCCACGCCTTTATCTCAGACTGCTTGGTAGAAGTTGGGGAGGTGGAAGGAACTGGAAATTCATACCCATGTTCATGGTGGACTTTTTTTGTCAGTGTGTCAACTAAGTATGAGATCAATGGTATGTGTCCCTGCATGTCTCCGATCGGTAGGACAGACAGAGAGACAAACAGAGAAACAGACAGACAGGCAGACAGACAGACAGGAGAAAACAAACAGCCAAACTGAGGAATCAATCCAGGCCGGCTGTCAGAGTCCTGTCAGACCAGCCTCCATGATGGACAGTGTGGATGTTCCCAGTCTATTGGCTGCACAACGGGACCCAGAGCATTGGTGAGTAAGTGAACCATGCCCAGCCATCCAGCACCAGACTAATATGAAGAGCGATGCTGAGCAATATCGGCTTTTGGCACGCTATATCAGCATAAACGTCAAGGCCGCGAGGAGTGTGCCTCCCAAGGGAAATGTTTGGGGGAGGGTGGCAAGTAAGTGCATGTGTGTCTGTCCTTGTTTTACTATACTTATGAGGACCAAATGTCACTACAATGTATTAGTTGAGGGCTCTGTCTGTTTTCCCTCTGTTGTTCGTTACTTCCAGGTATGCTGGAAAAGCTACATTGGGTTTTGATGTGCCTGTTCCGAGTTGCACGTTAATGTGAAGGTGCTATTTGTAAGTCACTAACCCCGTATAGTTGCAGTAAATAAAATGCTACCTTATAGCAAGTCATACGTAATCCATTTTTCAGGAACCACAACGTATTTCTGGGATCCAAAGCCGCTAGCCAGGATTTTGTAATTTGCACAAAAAAGACGTTCTGTTACGGGTCATGTATTCCAGAATGACTGGCAACTTGTCCTCTGCTGCTCGGCAGGGCTCTGCTGACCTAGCTTCAACAGGAAGCTGGTTCCACCTTTGTAAATGCCAGGATGGGAAAGAGCTTTGACAGAGCTGAGTGAGAGCTGGCCAAGAGGCCAAATGTGGCACAACAAATTGCTTGAGCAAGGATGTAAGGACTGCTTCCCTACGCAATGGACATTTAATTTATTTATTTCACCACTGTGTTTAGGTGATAACTGATTCACTGAGTAGAATTTACTTTCTGTTATTGAATTGTGTGGAAGTTCTACCTAGCTATCTTCAAATGTTTTCGCTAACAGTTAGTCTATCTAGCCTTCTGAGAGCCAGGGGGAAACATTTTCCTCAAATGTGTATTTTATTACACATTTTAATTGTTTGGAGTTTTACTAACAACTTCAAAACTTTTTTTTGGTTGGAAAGAAATATTTATTTGGTTAATATAATATCTCCCCTGCAGAGGACGTCAGGACCCAGAACTTCAGAAATGTTGTTCATTATAAAAAAGATGCATAAAACAATTGTTAATCATTTCATTGCTAATGTAATTTCACTTTTGATATAACAACCTAGCATAGCTAATAAAAAAACATTCAGAACATCCATTCTGCACCACCCCTCCCTCGCTCTGTTTGTTCCATATAATGTCACTCTAAACGCTATAACCAACAAGTAAAATGGCAGGTAAAGCTCTTCATTTATCATAACATCCATTTTAATATCCTTGTTTTAACTGTATACTTGACATTGTGCATGTTGATGTGAGGCTTGCCTACAGCTCCTCGGTCATAAAAAAACCATTGCGTGAAGCTCTTGACGCACAGTTCTTGTGCTGATGTTGCTTCCAGAGGCAGTTTGGAACTCTATGTTAAGTGATGTAAAAGATGATAGGTGATTTTTATGCGATACGCACTTCAGCACTCGGCGGCCTCACTCTGTTAGTTTGCCACATCGTGGCTGGGCTGTAGTTGCTCCTAGATGCTTTCACTTCACAGTTATAGCACATACATTTGAACGGGGCAGATCTAGTAGGACAAAAATTCCACAAACTGACTTGTGGCAAAGGTGACATCCTATGACAGTGCCACGTTTATAGTCACTGAGCTCCTCAATACTCCCCATTGTACCGCTGTTTGTCTATGGAGATTTCTTGGCTATGTGCTGGATTTTAAGCACCTGTGAGCAATGGGTGTGGCTGAAACACCTGAACTCAATAATTAGTAGGAGTGTCCACATACTTTTGTATATACAGCTCTGGAAAAAATTAAGAGACCACTTTACCTTTATATTTTCCTTTCCAAAAAAGTTGAAAAGGAAAGTTTTGAGTGAGGAACAGAAGCGTTCATTTTGCAGTGGTCTCTTAATTTTAACCCTTCTGTTGCTCACTCAAAACCTTCCTTTTTTACTTTTTTGGAAAGGATAGAAAAAGGAGCTGTGGTCTCTTAATTTTTTCCGGAGCTGTATGTGCTGGCGTGTGCACGTGCCCCTTAATGCGATTGTTAGAAAGAGACATGAACTAGTCGTGGATTGTGTGACGCAAAAGAATTGTTTTTTTTGTTTAAGCAGAGGAACATGTCACATTTGATGTAGGTTTTCCCTGTACATCCTTTTCTTCTGCATTTTGATGTACTGGCTGCATCAACCGTATCTAGCAGATGCACTGCGCCATATATACTGATACTGCCTCAACACCTGCCTCTGGAAATTCCTCATCTGATAGGTCTAATTTGTTGTCACCCTCAACTATATTATTTAAAATCCTCTCTGCCGCTCTCAGTGAGCTAATATGTGCTACACGGGAAAAAATACAGTCAATGAGTCCTCTACAGAGCACATGCCATTAATAGGCTCTAATTAAATGTTTTAAAAAATCATACTTTCCTGTAAACTCTCTGAAATGTTTATTTAAGTGCAATGAAAGCCATTTTGTAGATCCAGGAAGATAAAGTCCCACTTCCAAACATGTCACATCATTTTAAAGCCCAAGATGTACTCATAAATGAACCGCAGGAAGTACCATGGTGTTGTGAATGGTGTTGGAGATATGATAAATTCAAAATGTCCTCGAGAGAGGACAAAAATTATTGGCCGGGTAGGAGGCTAGATAAGAACAACTGCTACATGACTTAAATGTAAAATGTAAACAGCAGACATGCTGCGGCATTCTGAGTTGATGCAGGTATTTGAGGCCACATTTTGACTAATTTGTATATCATGGTCATGAATTACTTTCAGGCTACATCATTATTGAAGAACAAACAATCCTTGAAGAGCACAGAAGCAACCATGGAACCGTTTCTGTTTGATTATCCTTAATGTATTATAAGGCCAAATTAGTTTTAAGTTAAAGCCATGATTAATATCTTCACTTAGCTGATTGTAAAATAGCTTAATTTAATTTATATTAACATACAAATTAATGTTTTCATTAGGATTAGGAGGAATACAAAATAGAAATCTTCTTGGACAAAAATTTGACTTTGCAGAAATGATGGTGACTGGACCTTAAATGATATGTGCTCTAAGCTTTATTAAAGGCTTTGTTTGTATTGCATAACAACTAACTTATGCTGATCAAGTTATTTGCTTATTGTGACCTACAACCTACAAATGTGCATGTTTCCCAAGGAAAGGCAATGTAATTTTTGTGTTTAGGACATGGACATGGACATATTCCCCACTAATGATACAGGATTATGACTGTAAACTCTGCAGGGAGTGAAAAGCTTTCTCATTAACTGATAGAAATTGTTTACATTCTGTGTCAGCTCAGTGACCAGAACCAATTCATTACGTCAAACACAGAGATAATTGCAATAGCTTGTGATCTTGGTGAAGAAATCCTTGGCCTTTGTTTCTTCTTCATGGCATGAGGTTACAGAGGCATTAATGAGCATTCAGAAAATAGCCCTCTGTTTTCATCTCACATAACCCGAGCATGTAGTCGACAAACACGGACACACACACACACTAACCCCACTTTTGACGTTTACCATAAGCCAAACATTTTCTCTTTCCACATAGAATCCGCATGGGGTCCAACAGGATATGATTGGCTGTGTTTTCCAGTTCTTGTGGGGAATTTTGGTACTCACATGTATAGTCAAATCTGCACTCACACACGCAAATACACACACACACACACACTGATGGTTTATTCAAAAGCCAGGAAAAGGTGTACTATTGAACTGAACCTCCTCCACAATTGGTTTTGCTTTCCCTGTCTTAGTCAATTACTCAGACAATTATACTTCTTATATAAGCAGTCAGCGACCTCAACCTTTCCCTACATTTTTCTCGCTCCCGGCAGAATCCTATCAATTTTTATTATCCTATCACTTGTTGTCCCGAACCTACTGTGGCCATGTTTTTACAGCCAACAACACATTCATAATATACCTGTAAATTAATGGAATATTCAAGGCTTTGTGTTTTGTTTGGATCCTATATATTATTCATGTGAAATCTACAAAAAGAAGTATTCACAAATGGACTAGCCTTGTGACTTAACTGTATAAAGACGGCTGTACTGTAGCTGATGTTCAGTGTATCTATGGTTTAAATGAAGCCAATCCATACACAAGCTCTGATGGGAGCCTTAGGGGCTAAGATGAGGGATTAAGCGAGTGAGAGTGAGAACAGCGACAGAGAATGTAAAAGAGAGAACGAAGGAAAGATTGAGATGAGAGTCAGGGTAAGAATGAAGGGGAGAACATTGTTAAAAACTGCACTGAAACTCCAATAAACCCCTCTGGCTCTGTGTCACGGTGGAAAATGGAAAAAGGGGCTTTCAGAGCTGGAGAACAACCGAGACGGTGGAGCTGCGATGAGAGGGAGGAGAAACCAGCAGAGGGCCGGGCCGTTTCAGCCCATAGTGGGGTCAGCCCAGTGTGAGAGCCTCATTTACCCTGGTTAAGACCGTGTGACCTTGTGCTCAACTGGGTTTAGCCACACAACTAGCCCACTAACCCTCTCGTCATCTCTGGAAAGAATTTGCACAGACTGTTATAAATGATGTATTCTGCGTATAATGAGGTCATTAAAGCAAGGAATAATTCATGTGTACGATAGTGTACAACATTTCCAGCTGTGCTTGCATTTTTCGGAGGCATACAAGCTAAGGCGTATAGGTACAAGTGAGCAGTCATAACACATAAACAGTGTGGTCAAGTCATTGCATGTATGTGCCCCTTGAATGCCACACACACACACACACACACACACACAACCCTTCTCCCCCTGCAGTAATGACAGCAGCCCCCCCCCACCATCCCCTATGGTTTCTCTACATGCTCCTGTGAACTGTAATATTAACATCCCGGCGGAAAAGTGGCGCGCAGAGCACTGGGAGACGCCTCGGACCATGATATTCATTTTGCCCCTGTAATCCCGGAGTGCTGGTTGAGTTTACCCTAGCCCCTAGGCCCGCAGCAGCCCAGCCATGCTTACACCTCCTGTCCACTCCGCTGAAGAGGGACACACAAAACACACCGGCGTTGTAACGCACCCACACAGGAAGGCAGGCCGGACACGGTGGAATATGAGTGGGAAATGCAGTGGTGTGTGAAAAACACCTCTCTGGGGGGTACGTTATGCTTATAATGCCCAGAAGCAGCTCCTTCAGGTCTAATCAATGTTTGAACAGGTTCATTAAGGAAGTTACTCCTCTCTTCTACTTTGTTCGCTGCTGACAAGGGAAGAAAGTTCCAGTCTGCCTAAAGGAGCAAGGTTTAATCGTGTTTCATGATGGTGGACCACGAGTCGTCGCTCCTCCTCTCAACAGGCGACAGCACTTGACAGGGGTGAGCTCCTACTGTGTGGCAGTGAGGTTCAGAACGCCGGTTCAATTAGTATTTGTTTTGGCAGTGCCTGCTTGAAAACGCTTGGCAGTTCTGGGCCAAAAGCATGGTCCCAAAAGTGCCATCCCCCCACCCACTCAAGTCATGCTGAATCCAACCGTCGAAAGATTTGAAAGGAAACAAATACTATTTCAACCCAAGTCCGGGAATGATGGGGCGTCGCAGCATTACTGGCATATTTGGCACCGTAAAGTGCCAGAGAGAGAAGTGTGCTGTATTACATTTAGATCACTAAGGAGTGGGTGTCGGGTGAGTCACTGGTCTTGGAATCCAGGCTACGCAATTGAGAAATTGGTCTCACCTCCCTTCAGACGTAAATGATAGATATAGTCATTATGAAGTGAATTCATCTTGTTAGAGGCCAAGCCATGGCTCAATGTTCTGCTCTAGATCTTCAACTCAGCTTACTGAGTGGTCCACGATCAGGGGGGAGGAGACCACCTGCCAAAAGAGGCTGGTGGGATGACGCCACATCTTTATTGGGGCTTCTTACAGCTTTGTCTTGTACAGGATGCACATGGAGAATTACTGCTTGGACCAGAGGTTGGCATGATTGAGGAAGATACTTTCTCCAGCATTCTCTATTTAAATATGGTGACAAGAATACAGCACAAGAAGTGATAAACCTTTTCACGTGTAATTGCAGCACTGTTATTCACCTCCACAGATTGCAGTCGGATCAATTATCACACAGTCTGATGTTGAGGGTCACAGTGGATTGAACACAGTTGCAGGAACTATTGAGTCTCATGAACATAGTCACTTTTGGGGATAATTACCTACCAACAATGGTAATGATTGTTCTCCACAAAGAGAATAGGCTACCCACTGAAAGAAATTGAATGAATAGACACTCAAGTATTATAATTCAAACAAGAATACTGCTTAAGATTTAAAAAAATACTATTTGTTTTTTAATTTATAATTACCCCAACATTAAACAACATTATCTTGGCTTCTGCCTGCAGCATCTTTAACGTCTTTCGATACGGAACCTAACGTTGTACAAACCCATGTCATACAAAATTTGCTAGTATAAAGATTAGTTTCATGTGAAGAGCTACTTTTTAGTATGGCATATCCCACACTTGAACAGATGTCCATAGTAGCCTAGCAAAAGCACAGCAAGGCCTTCCCACCCAAGCCGAATTGTCCACATGGTCCAAAAGTTTGCACCGTTTTACAACTATACTTCATAAGTGCCCCTCTGGAATTGTTATAGTAGCTTATAACAATTCAAATATTTTCGTTTTTATTTAGACTGCATTCCTAACAAAACTTAATTGATGTTCTCACTAACCAAATACCTTTTATTTGTCCTCCAACTAATTGTAATTGTAAAAATAATTTTGGGAAATCTATATATTGCCAGGGAGCCACAGGGAGGTGATTGAATAAACACATTCAGCTCAGGAACCATAGGTTGCCTACCTCACACTAACACACACACATGTCCACGCAAACATCTTTTCAAACAAGCTACGGCTGGATGAATTGCTAAACTACCCTAACATGGCTCAGCAATGTGTGTGTTTGTGTGTGTGTTTATGTTAATGCATGCTTGTCTGTATGCGTGTCTGTTTGTGCGCAGCCCTTCCGCAGAAGTATGTGTGGCGTCAGTCTCATCACAGCGTTGTCCATATTGATTCCTTGATGAGGCCCCTCTGTCATTATCAACACAAAGAGACAGGCAGTATTCCCTTCCTGCCTGCATCTGCCAATGGAGTGTCTTCTAACCACCTGGGCCCCGTGTCGTATCGTACACAGTTCTAAAGACATCTCCAGACAGAACCCGTCATGTTCTACCTATATGTTTCATTCGTTTGGACCCGGGCCTATATTGCTCCAGTCAGAAGTACTGCTCATTGTTGGGAAATAGGTTTCCATTAGGGACTTGTTCCGTCCATGCCTGTCTGTCTGCCTGTCTGTCTGTCTGTCTGTCTGCCTGTCTGTCTGTCACGCTGAATGTGTTGCTGTAGGTAATGCACAGGTGGCAGCAAGACGGAGCTAAACATGAAGCCATTGAGCTGTCATTGTGGCAGCTGTCCTTCTCTCTCTCTCTCTCAAGATACAAGAGGGTTGGAGGAAGTAGTGAACATGTCTTCCATTGAAAATATGCCGACTAACCCCCTCCATTCCCCTCCACTCTCCCCAGGTTGGGTGCCTGGAAACCTGCAAATCATATGCACATGCTAGTGCTCGCAAACACACACACACACACTCCAGAAAGTCGCTATGACACACTCTCCCCCTCCCAGCTCCTGTAGATCTGGTAGATAACCCACTATCTCACAAATTAAAATGCGCCGTCAGCCAGCTCTTCTTCAGCACATTTTCATATGGCAATTTTGACTGTATCAGGGTCCACAATTCTACTAACATTTTTAGTTGACGTGCTGTCGGCATATTAAGTAGTATATTCACAGTGAGGTGAAAAAGTTTCTACACTGTTAATAAATGTGTGTGCAATCCTCAGATAACAATCTATTCTTAATTCACTTGTCTTGTTAAATTAGGTTTTAATAAATTAAAAGCTGATTAATAATAGCTGTGTATATACTGGATGCTTAAAAAATTATTTGAATAATAACACTAATACAATTGCTCAGCAAAATCGTTTTTTTTTCAAGTAACTTTCTTAAGGTAATTGTAGAAATACATTGATGGACTCTTTTTGTACAATTATTTTGTACAATGTTCTTTGACATTGAAGAACACATTGAAAGGAATCTTAGACCACTCCAATTTACGGAATCCTGTGTCATCTTTTGGATACACCCTATGGTTTATTTCACACTGTCCTATTTGTTCCTCCTCACCTGCAGTGTACTCATGTTTTCAGCCTACTGAATTATGCGTGTGAATTTCTGCCTGTGTGTTTTAAGTGTGGAACATTAAAGTGCTTAACTCTCTGTATGTGATCCTGTATTACCCTGACCAGCACGCTACCTAGAGGAATATTTGTAAAGCCCTCATGTCCGGTGCTCGACCTTGTGTCCATGTTTCTAATATGCACTCAAACAGTTGGCCTTTTCAGAGTGCGCCTTCAGAGGGAATGGATGCTGCCACTAATGAGTTTTATATTCACCTACCTATCTTTTCCCATCAAGCCAAAATGTCAGTTACCTCCAGAGTCAAGCAGCAAAGACCACATGCAGAGCATAAAGATGAACCCATATTCATACAGTAGTAGTACACAGTTAACATTTGACCTCCCCGGGCATAAAGATGAACCCATACTGATACAGTAGTAGTACACAGTTAACCTTCGACAGCCCAGGGCATAAAGATGAACCCATACTGATACAGTAGTAGTACACAGTTAACCTTTGACAGCCCAGGGCATAAAGATGAACCCATACTGATACAGTAGTAGTACACAGTTAACCTTCGACAGCCCAGGGCATAAAGATGAACCCATACTGATACAGCAGTAGTACACAGTTAACCTTCGACAGCCCAGCGTCCTACTATCTCTTTGACTCTGCTTCCTAGCAGCATTAGTGCCATTCCCATTACAATAATGACTTCTGATACTACTCATAATCTGGGCAGAGATTGTATAGCATGACAACAAATGAGGGTGATGGTGATTGTAGTGATGTCCACGATGAAGATTACAGCATGAGGATGATGCTGAGTGATTATGATGATCATGATGTTGATGATAATGATGAGGATGATCATGACGATGGTGAAAGTGATGAAGATGATTGTGATGATGATGGTATCGACAAACAGAAAGCAGATCAAGGGGAGGATAGCGTAAGAGACTGCAGAGAGCGTAAAAAGTCTCAATGCAGGCCAATAGCTCTGTGAAAAGAGCAGGACTGACATCTGGTGGAGGGTGTCAGAGTAACATCTATTATATACGACAGCATCATGGGCTTTGAATGACCTCTTATAAACTGTACAGGCTTATGTTGTGGCTTCCAAGGCATGTCGACACTGATAAAGCAAATATGACCCATGTAAGGATCCTGAAATGTGACTCAACTAGAAGAAAATGAAACACAATTATAGAAAGCAATATAGAAGACATGGGAAAGTATTGGTTATTCTAAATACAATGTAAAAAACATAAGATACAGTACTTTATGCAGAGGTGCATGTAACAAGGCAACTTTGCCCCAGCACTTTTCAATCACTTGTCATATACACTGCTCAAAAAAAATGAAGGGAACACTTAAATCACACATCGAGTCTTGATAAACGAAAAACACTGCTCAAAAAAATGAAGGGAACACGTAATCATCACAGTACAACACCAAGTGAATTAAACTTCAGGGATATTAATCCATCTGGTTAGGAAGCATAAGTGATTGTGAATCAATGTCACCTGTTTTGGTGCAAAAGAAAGGGACAACAGGAGCACTGAAGAGGCAACAGCAAGACAACCCCCAAAAAGTGAATGTTTTTGCAGGTGGTGGCCACAGACAATTGCTCTCTCCTTATCCATCCTGCCTGATTCTTTAGTTTTGCATTTTGCTAGTGTCCTTGTCACTACTGGTAGCATGAGGTGGTACCTGCAGCCCATTCAGGTTGCACAGGTAGTCCAGCTCCTCCAGGATGGCGCTTCCATATGTACTGTCACAAGAAGGTTTGCTGTGTCACCCAGTACAGTATCAAGAGGATGGAGGAGACACCTGGAGACAGGCTGTTACACGATTAGAGCAGGACAGGGCTGTAGAAGAGAATCCACCCAGCAGCAGGACTGGTATCTGCTCCTTTGTGCGCGAGGAGGAACAGGAGGAGCACTGCCAGAGCCCTACAAGATGACCTCTAGCGGGGTACTGGTGTGCCTGTTTCAGACCAAACAGTGTCTAAGCAGTTCCTGGATGACGAAGGTATTGATGCCATTGACTGGCCCTCACATTCCCCATACCTGAATCCATTTGAGAACCTCTGGGACGTTCGGTGCATCCGACACCGCCAAGTAGCACCACAGACTGTCCAAGAGCTCTCTGATGCCCTGATCCAGGTCTGGGAGGTGATCCCCCAGGACACCATCTGTCGTGTCATCAGGAACATGCCCAGACATTGTTGGGAGTTCATACAGGCACATGGGGGCCATACACACTACTGAGTCACATTATGAGTTGCCGTGATGACAGTCACACAAGTTGGAACAGCTTGTGATTTCAAGTGTTCACTTTGATTTTCGGTGTGTGTTTGAATCCAGCCCTACTGTAAGTCGATTGGTGATGTTGGTTTCCATTGACCGTTGTTACGTCATTTTGTTATAAACGAATTACACAATGTACAGTAAAGATTTTGATCTTTAATGTATTTCATTCATCGAGACCCGATCTGTGATTTAAGTGTTCTGCAGATGATGGAAAAATGTTTCCAATTTATTATGAAGAGACTCAACAGTCATTCGTATAACGTATATATATTAATTACGTGGATCCACGGGAACAATCGTCTTCACAAAACAGAGTATATGTACAGAGATCAACAGAGTAGTGTCATAACAATTGTTCTGATCATACATTATTGCTTTCACCTCTTTATATCTCTCCTTGTCAGACCACAAATATATTCTCTAATGCTATAAGATACATACAAAAACAAGTCGTCATACTAATAGGAAAACAAGATAGGACCCTACACTGTCATGGCAACCATGATAAATAAGGATATGGTAATAAATAAGGATATGGTAATAAATCAATCCTTTACTATTCCTTCCTTCATTTTGTCCCAACAGTGACAATACAAACAAAAATAATTAATTTATTAAGAGAATGCATTTATTACAAGAATTAAATTCATCAGTAGAATTACATATCATAAATATCCTGGATGTTAAGGATCTGGAGGTTACAGTTATTTTAAATAAGTTACATCTGAATCAAACACTGACAATCAAGACAGTTGTTATGGTTACAAATTATACAAATCATACAAAATTCAAAGAACTGAAACAGGAGGATCTGGCTCTTCTTCTGCTATGGGAGGGTCCATCATCGTAGTCGTCCTGTGGTTCACCACACTGGGCCAGGGCCCCCTCTGGGTTTGATGTATACCATCGTGGCAACTCCAGGTTAACTATGTGAATATTTTACCTTAGTGCGGTCTTGTGGTATAGTCAGTATTTATGGGCATCAGTAAATCAGTAAGTAAATGAGTCAGTAGGTTACAGATTTGGGTTACAGATTTGGGTGATCAGTCATGTTAAACATTGGGATGTCTCAAGCTAAGTCATGTTAGTTCTATGCTAAACTGATCCTTTCTGCAAAACAGGAGCCAGTCGGCAGCTGATGCGCACGAGAAATACTAAAAGGGCTATAACTACTATGATTACAATGACTATACCAACCCATTCAAAGGGCTATAACTACTATGATTGAAATGACTATACCAACCCATTCAAAGCCCACCCAGCAATACTGACCCCATAATGGTTCTTTGATGTCATCACTGTGGGCCTGGTGGGAAACCCGTGTCATTTCATTAAGTAGGTCAGAGACAGTGGAGTTCTAGTATGGTATAAATGTACAACATTCTTGTCCTCTCAAAGCACAGGTTCCTCCCTTAGAGGCTAACAGATAGTCTAAGGCTGCCCTGTTCTGTAGAGAAAGCAAGCGGGTAGCTTCTAGCTCCTCAGAAATCAGATTACTGGCCCTAGTGGTTGCATTAGCAAGATGTCCTACCTCCAAAGCTAAATCACACACCTGATCCAAGGACTGCATCACACCGTACATGGGCAGTAGCATGCCCATCGTTCGAGTGCCCCAGGTCTGCTTATGGGTCAGCCAGGATAGGTCACGTGTGTACCGCTGGCTACAATAAAGCACAGTTAGAGAATGGAACAGACTACCACCTGATGGCCTGGGCGTATCACCTGACGCACTGGTATTTGAGCACCTTCAGGAGTAGAAAGAGTACAGTAGAACACAGTTCCATTGATTAATGTGGATGGGATAATTACAGAGAATAAAATTCTAACTTCGTATCTCACGGGCACATGTGTTATCGTTACTTTTCCTGGGCAGTTGTTGCCTAGTACGGCTGCTTTATCCTGGTCCCATGAGGCTGTTTTACACATTCGGGCAGAAGATTTTGGTGAGGCAGAAAGAACACTTACTGTTGTCTTAGGGGACCCTGGTGTCAACAGACATTCAATATGGGCTATCCTTTCTCCCTTGCAAACTATGTGGTTTACTAATGGAGGAGAGGCAACTCGTCTGCTTCTTACCTCTGGTTTCAATTGAGTTGTAAATTCGGGTCTGAGTGGGACAAGTGTTGGTTCTCCCTTTTCTCCTATGGGCCACCCATCACACCTGGATACCTCGACCAATGAGAGCACCTGCTCCTGATTAGCTCCCTTTTTGGGGTTGAAATGATGAAAGACATTCATACAGTGTAAAACATGTTAGGGATATTTAGCCTTTTATCTAATTGTAATGTATAAGAGAGAGAGCCCCAATTTTCCCTAATAATTGGTGTGGCGAATATATATGAGTATAGGGTGTTTTGACAAAGACCTGTTTTGGGGGGAACCCCTGTGGGAGCCATTCTTTGTTAGTAGTTAAATTTAGTCCTCCTGCTATGCAATTTGCCCCTTTTGGGAACCATTGGATGCCCAGGGCTAGGTATTCTGCCTTCTTGCCTGGGATCTTCTTGCAATTCAGGTGTTATTTCTTGATATGGGCTCCTACTAAGGTCCCTGCTAGGTCAATTCTTCCCCCTTTGGACTTTGCTTGCCCCAAAATGTGTTGTTGGAGTGTATTGGTGAGTGGTGGAAGTGTTGAGGTGCAGTGTAAGGGTGCATCTGGTTTCTGTGTGGTGACATCTGGTTTCTTTGATTGTTCGGTTCGGCTGTCAGAGTCAATTTTCCAGGTCCGTCCATGGCAGTCCCTGTGGATTCTAGACTCCACAGAAGTCACCAGTAGGCTGACCAGGGTTGCAGCTATCATACCAAGGCAGAAGAGGAGGTCATCTGGTTGTCTGCCAGTTTTGTCTTTCTTTGAGTCCAGGCTGGATTCCTGATGCATGTCCTCCTGTGCTGGAGGGTCGTGGTCTGGTTGGCAGTGGTTAGCCTGGATCCATGTGTCCTTTCCTAAGATGTTGAGCTGTCGTGTTGTCAATTGGGGCCAACTGCTAAGGCCTATTGTCAATCAGTTGTTGCTTCCTTCGCAGAAGGAAGATCAGTTATCTTTACCGCTGTTTTCCTGGTTGGCGGGAATTGTTTGGGCTTTCCCACGGAGTCTTTCCATTTTCTTCTGGTAGAATTTTCATTTCAGCCATTCAATGTGTCTTTACCCATCCCGATTTTAACTTTACTCCCATTGGATTTTAATTTAGCTAGTATGTTCTAGTTACAAGTTTTGACTTCCGCTCCATTTGACCTGATATAGCGCAGCCTCTATCCCAATACATGTCAAAGTCTAAATTTAATTGTGAAGTTACTCCCCAGTCCTCTCCCTTTACCTGACACATAATCCTGTTCTTGTCCTCGTCCATTGATATTGACCCAAAAGGACTCTTTTGCCACAGTCTGGTTGTACACACAGTCTCATCTTCTTCTGTAGTAAGCGACTCTGTGCCTCAGATCTGTTGCTGTTGGGCACAAGGCTCAAGGTTCAATTTCATGTTGTTCTGTCTCACCGTTGGATTGGAGATGTGTTCCAGACATAACAAGGTGGTCAGGCCTTCCGCCTTTCCCGAACAAAATGTCTGTTATGCCACAAATATGTTTCTGGAACTCAAAAGGCGCCAAAGGGAAAGGTTGCAGGAGGTTTCACTTCACATGATTGTTCCTAATTTGTCTCCATGCATTGAGCTAGAGGTCTGCCACACCATCCTGTCACGGTTGTGGATGTGGAACACAGGCGCAGAGACGCAAGGGTGGTTGTAATCCATGGTTTTAATCAAAAAGTAACACAATAATAGCAACAACCAGTGACATGGGCCATTAAGCTCAAACAAAACCAAAATGAACCACACCAGGTGTAGCCAAACATTGAACATAAGTAGGATCCCCAATTGGAGGCAATGATCTACACCTGCCTCCAATTGGGGAGACCAAAATGGATAGAGGTGCCTAGAGGCACCACCTGCTGTCCTGTCCTGACTATGGCCCCAGCCCAGCGCAGAGATGGCTAGGGGCATTGCCAGGACGTGACACATCCTTATAGGAGAAAGGACAAGACAAAACACTGCATCAGTTTAATTATTCTCCTGGGCCCCAGCAAATAGGCTACAATAATACTAAAAATTACACTGAACTATTAAAGAGATGGTGGGACCATTACATTCATGTCAGAAACAAAAATGTTTCAGTCTTGTGAAAAGATCACAAGTCACACCAACTTAAAAACAACTATGAATTATGGTTTGAAATAAGAATATGGAAAAAAATGAAAGTCTAGTGAATTTGGTGGTTTGTCTAATTAAGTTGTTCAAATCTGTTTTAAAGATATTGTTCACTGGCCAGTAGGTTCTAAATAGAAAGGTAAGTAAAGACTGATCTTTTGGTGCTATAGGGGTAGTGCTTTACAAAGTGCTATTTCACAGACATCTCAAATTAGCTGAAATAATACTCCAAAATATCCTTGAAGTATAATAACAATGAACAAAAATTGATAATAGGGCTTTGCTGGTAAATTTGCTAAGACCCAAACATGAAATTAAATAATAACACAACACAACACAACACAAAGTTAGAATCTTAACTAGGGCGGTGTGTATTTAACTAACTCCATTAAACCCCAATATTAAACCCCAATCTTGTATCTGTCATTTCTTAATTGCATGTCTTCCCCCCCCCACACTTTTTTTTTATAAAGAGAGAATAACATGGCCCAGTTTGCAACAACTAGGAATTAAGAACTAGGAATAAACACAACTAGGAATAAAAAATGCTAAATAGGCTAACACTGATTAAAATTAAGACTCATGTATTTGTCTTCCCTTAATAATAATAGGAAGAATCTATTCATATTAGCCATCTCTAAGGCAACATTTCCTCCAACAGTGTACTAAGACAGAAACAAAATGTACTTCATAATGACAAATGAAAAGGTTCATAGGCCTGAATTCTGGCTCCTATCTCTTACTGATACTAGTCTAAGTGTTTACTGTTATGGGCTACATCCTATGGGCCCACCACTCATGGGAGGAACCGCTTTGGTCGGGTGCGCTGCTATATGGGTGGCACTGAAGGCCAGGGGCCTCGACGGACCAGACCCGGGCGGCCGGGGCTGGCTCTGGGGACGTGGAACGTCACCTCTCTGTGGGGGAAGGAGCCGGAACTTGTGGGGGAGATGGACCGCTATCGGTTAGATCTGGTGGGGCTTACATCCACGCACAGTCTCGGTTCTGGAACCGTACTCCTGGATAGGGGATGGACTCTATTC